>JACEIK010001353.1:124395-142921 GCA_018107945.1 Datura stramonium
ATAATAATAATAATAATAATAATAATAATGTTATTTGGTTTGTTGAAGAACATTTTTTTTCCGAAGAGTGATAGATCATGTTTTTATTGTTGAAATGATTTTGAGAAATTGTGATTTTAAGGAGAAAACATTGATGATCTTTACACTTTTATTGATGACAATATTTGTATTAGATATAGAGGACTTCTTGTTATACTAGAGAGATACAGTGATATTAGTTGAATCTTTGATTCAGATGAGATAAAGTTCATGAGTGATTATATGTTTACCCTTGGTGGGGATGTCATAACATGAAAATTAGTCAAATAAATGTATTATCTTGGAGTTGGTTGGTGATGAGGCTAAGTGATTAAGAGACCTCTTAGTGAATATATCAAATAGGAACAAAATCAACATATTTTGTGTCTATCTATTGTGGTTCCCATGGCTGTAACAAAAATAAAAATTTCAGTGGCAAAAGTAGACACATTTATTTGAGAAATATTGTGATAAATAGTTATTGTGAGGTGAAATTATTTAAGTAAATTATGCGGAGTCTGGAGTGAACCCGATCAATTTATAGACTAAAAGAAATATCAAAGGAGAGTGAGGCTTTTGTCAATTTGAGAAGACCAACAATGATGGTAACACAACCTATGTGATTGGAGATCCCATGAATTAGGTTCATATGGGTAATAACAAGTCATTAGTTGATCAAGTATGCACTATGAAATTATGTCCCTCATATGATGTGTGAATATAGTGCAATCCTGCGACGCAAAGTGAAGTTGAGTTACACTCTTAATCCAATTGATATCTTTTATAGGTGGTGTATTGCTCTACAGGGTACACTTGATGATTGAACCTACATGAGTATGGAGTGGTGCCGCTCCTATGAAATAGTGATAAATTTCTAGAGCATTCATGAATACCAGGATGCGCATGACCTCTTAGTGCAAGACCACGATAACGACAAAGATTGTGCAGGTATAATGTGATAGAATAAGACGCCGGACTTACAAAAAAGTTCTTGGTTCATAGAAGTTTTAAACTTCATCAATTATTCTGTAAGTTTAATCTTGTTTTATCTAGATTTGGTTCATAGTCTACGAGACACCGGATTCGAAGCATTATACTCATGTGTAGAAACCCAACAAAACTTCTTACTTCATTCTATTCCTTGATATTCTTTTTAAGATATGTTGGGTGTTGTTGAAAAAATAATTTGATATCTTAAAACGAAATCTTATTTTTTAATATCTGATATTACTATTGTAACAGACAATTTGAATTCCTACTTCTCAAATTGAATCTGGCCATTGAATGACTATTATTATGAGATAATATTTTCAGTTACAAAATTATTATTTTGACCGGATCTTAAAATCATTATAACCTCTTTATGACCATTATTCCCCTTTATTGTCATTTATTTGGAGCCTCTAATTTGCTCACGACCTCACTTCTATAAAATGATTTTGTTGTACCTATTTAAAGGGATGTTCTTTTATTTGATGGAACAGACATATGAGTAGAATTTTTCTCTCTTTTCAATATTCTTTTTGTGCTGCGTTTTCTTCTTTATTAAATCTTTGTTAGATTCTGACTCCTAGTTTTATAATAGAAGAGCTTGTTGAATTTTAAAAATACACTTATACTGGATGAAATATCCATAAGGATAATATGAGAATTTTTTATATGGTTCATAATAAAATATGTTCCGTAAGATTTCCAACACCTACTTTGTTCATGCTTATAAACGTAAGCCATGAGATAAAGTTTCCAATTTCTAGAGGTTGTCAGCTTCTATGTTTGACGGTCTGCGTATCCCTAATGCTATTCTAAAATATTTTTTCTTTAAAAAAAAAAGACTATCAAGCGGAACAAATTTATGTTAATTCTACGTTTTTTTAAGGGGAAAAGCTCAAATATGTCATCAAACTTTAGGAAAATGCTCATTCATACCATTCGTTAAAAGTTGGGCTCATTTATGTCACTGCCGTTACTCAAATAGCTCATCTATGCCATTATTTTTTAACATATCCAATATCTGATTTTTCAAACTCAATAAAAATAGGGCATGTATTCAACTTTTAACGGATGACATGGATGAGCGTTTTCCTAAAATTCGATGACATATTTGAGCTTTTTCCTTTTGAGATTTATGACTTGATGTTGAAGATGAAGATGAAGATGGAGTTATGTTTGGATATATTTTTTGCAAATGAGAGAAGAGAACATTTTATTTGAAATTTATGAAAGATGAAGTTGGAAATCAGATTTGGAGCACTCTTTTAGTAGGGGTTTGGTCATAGATTCCAAATATTATTTATTTTATTTGGAATTTATGCCATTGGAGTTGAAGCTGGAGTTGTGTTTGGTTATACTTCTTGCAAAAAATATTTGAAATAATATTCATCGTTGAATGCACTTAAATACAACTTCAAATATGAAAGGTGTAAAGTGAATTGGGAAACAGGTTCAAGGCATATGTAATTTTCTTGGCCAGACATTTATTTTTAAATGAAGTTAAAAAAATTATTTTGAAAAAAAATGAATAATTTTTCTGGTAAAAACAGGTCCTTAAATTTGGAATTCAACTCCAAGTTGGTTATGAAAATTTTACAAAAAAAAAGAAGAAGATCCAAATGTATCCTTTATATCCACCACAGGTTCTTTTCTATCCTTTATATTGTGCCTAAACTTATATTTTCGCTCAACTGATTTTTGTGTTTAGTAAGGTCTACAGAATAGGAAAACGATACGATGTCTAGTGTAAGTATTAAAGAGGAGAAAAGGCATCACTATCAGAATATATTTTTGGTTGTAAATTGTAATCTTAAAGCAAGTGCCCTGTTGGATAGATAAACACTTGGGTGTCGCAGTGAGTTTGATTAGCTCAGAAAGTGTAAAGAGAGCAAATCAGAGATGGTGGCCCAAACACACCAAGATATTTCGTCAAGTTGCTTTTATGGACCACCATGGAAGATTCTTCCTTGGCTCGCGTGTTGCCAACGTTCCATATTTCCTTCAACACTATTGGTATTTTATGCTGTCTTTGGTTTATACATCGACTCTATAAAAGAATTCAGCTACTTATAAAGTATAACAATAGCAACATACTCAATATAATTTCATAAAAAATAATAAAATATAATTGAAGGAATAAAAAAAAAAAATTAGATTAGTTGGTGAACTTAGTGATAGGAGACTATCTAACTTGATTCGGAGAACACATGCTGAGTTAAATATTTTTTGGTTGGAAAATGTAATTGAAGGAATAAGAAAAAAAAATCAGATTAGTTGGTGAACTTAGTGATAGAAGACTATCTAACTTAATTCGGAGAACACTTGCTGGGTTAAATATTTTTTGATTGGAATATACATCATGTGGGGGGTGAAATTTAACAGCATTTTATGGCTTTGGCCTAGCCGTGAAAAGTTTTATCAGTCAATTGAATTCCACTGAAGTTGGTGCAATTGTCTCACCATTTCTTTCTCTGGTGCGTAATTGAATAGTCCTACTTTCTTCATATTTCCTTTTTCTTTTTTGCAATGTCAATAGGTAATAATGCTATTGCCATCTTGATGTAAAAGAAAGGAAAAAAGTTTCCATTGAACTTTAGAAAAAGGCTCATTCATGTTATTCGTTAAAAGTTGGGCTCATTTATGTCATTGCCGTTACTCAAATGGATCATCTATGTCATTATTTTTTAACAGATCTAATATGATATGTGGGTTTGCAAAATCAGATTGGACAAATTCGACCACATCAATAAAAAATAAACACCTATCTAAATACCCATTCAACCTACCCACCCTAATTAAGTCGACCCACGACCCACTTTCCAATTAAAATTAATACCCAATTTCCACCCCCACTGCCGTGTATTCTACAAAACCTAAAGCCCCCTATCTTCTTCTTCTTCTAGGGAGGTCTTTATATATTCTCCCTAATTTGAAGGAAAATTCATAATCTCCAAAGTTATCAGTCCGTATCTCTGAATATCCAAAACAAGAAATTGATGTTTTAACCAATGTGCTAAAGATTGATCCAAAACTTAAGTTGTGTTTTAAAAAGCTCAATATTTGCTATCAAATGCAATCGCATCAAACTTGAAATCAACGCAATATAACATGGCTAAAATAGTGCAAGCAGACAAGGGAAGTCTTTTCTAATTTCTTTAAATTTCAAGCTTTGATGTAACTCTTTTTCAAGGTTTTGGCTACCTGACTGAGAAAGTGGAGTTGCCTTCTTTATCTCCTTGGAAGAGACGAAAAATGCCGAACAACCTTCAAAAAACATTAAGCTAATCAAAAAAAAAAAGAAGAGGGGGGCTTTAGGTTTTGTAGAATACACGGCAGTGGGGTGGAATTGGGTATTAATTTTAACTGGGGAGTGGGTCGTGGATCGGGTTAATTAGGGTGGGTAGGTTGAATGGGTATTTAGATAGGTGGGTTTTTTTAATTGATGTGGTCGAATAAAAATAGGACACGTGTCCAATCAGATTTTGCAAAACCACATATTAGATCTGTTAAAAAATAACGATATAGATGAGCCATTTGAGTAACGGCAGAGGTATAAATGAGCCCAACTTTTAACGAATGACATGAATAAGCTTTTTCCTAAAGTTCTGGCATATTTGATCTTTTTTCCAATCTCAAATAAAGCGAAAAATATTTGCTCCATATAGAAGTGTAGAACTATAGGCCATTATTGGTGGCAAGAGTAGCTGTTGCAGAACATGTACAAAACCCTAACACAAATTCGTGTTCGAATCAATTCTGAAGTGAAAAGGAGAAAAATAAAGAGATGTAACCTGTCTGATAAAGGGAAAAAAAAAAAAGCCATCCCTCACAGCGTAACACAAAACAAAGGACTCCAATGCCCTGTTTGGCCAAGTTTGTGGGACGTCAAAAATATTTATTTTTTAAAAAATAAAGTGTTGGCCAAATTTCTGAGACATCAAAAATGCTTATTTTAAAAAAAATAAAGTGTTTGGCCAAGCTTTTGAGAGAAAATAAGTGTTTTTAGGGAATACCAGAAGCTGTTTTTCAGAAGCTAAAAAAAAATAATTTCTCCCCAAAAATATTTTTGTAAAAAATACACTTAGAAGCACTTTTCAAAAGCTTGGCCAAACATTAATTATTGCTCAAAAGTGCTTTTTAAATTTATTGATCAAACACAAATTGCTTATCATCAAAAGTATTTTTTAATAAACATTTTAAAAAAAAACACTTTTCAAAATAAGTTAATTTGAGAAACTTTTTGGCCAAACAGGCTTCAAGTCTCTAACGTTCAAATTGCATTTTCTATTTTAATTTCTTTCCTTTTCAATTTAATGCTTTTTTAAGTTGGCGCATTATTCTTTTTCTAAGAATATAAAATCATCTAAAGCTTTCAAGGAAATATATACTAACAAATAAATCATGACGAAAAAACATATTAGTGACAGGGGAACATAAAAACTAAAAAAAATATATTAGTGACAGGGGAACATAAAAACTAAAAAACTGGATGATTGAAAGTTTTATTAGTATAGATAAGGACAAAATCAAAGGCATATAGCATAATCTATTAAGAGCTTCAAGCTCTAAATTACAAGAAGACAGCATTATAGTAACCACTCTCCTTCACAACTAAACAGAGATAAAGTTGCAGTATCTGTTACTTGCCTTTGTCGTAGTCACTACTGCTCAGAAGCAGATGCAGGAGTTGTCTTCCCAGAAGGATTGTAGACGCTGAAATCTCCAAATTCTCTTCTACCACTGGAAAAAATATGTGCCACGTCAGTGCCTTTGGACAAAGAAAAAGTATTTGTCACCAAAAAGATTATTCCCTTCTCATAAATCCAAAATCGACAACTAAACCCAAATTGCTTCACAAACTAAAGTTGCACGTCTATATGATCCGTGATCTATGCCTCTAAGAATGCTGATCAACAGCTTCGAGCCTGCGACACTACGCTTTATATAAAGACGCATTAGAAAAGATATATAGCATTTGACCAGAACAACAATGGACCTTCCATTTTAAGGTTACGGGAAGAAAAATGATGAGAGAATGGTGCTAGTTTTTAGAAGGAGAAGGGTGGACATGCTTATTTCTTAGATGCACCAACTCTCAACAACAACGTACCCCGTATAATCCCACAAGTGAGGTCTGGAGAAGGTAGAGTATACGCAGACCTTACCCCTACCTCGTAGATATAAAGGGGTAGTTTCCGATAGAACCTCGGCTTAAATAAAGCATTTCCAAGCAATTTGAAAAAGGGAATACAGATATGAGTGCAACAACAACAAAAAAAATAATGTGAAATGGGGAGCAGTACAGATGCACCAACTCTCATTGCGCCAAGTATTTATCTATCCCAAAAATGACAAAATTACCACTTATTGAGTGCTTATGCATATTTAAGCTAGCACATATTGCTGACTGATTTTATTCTATAATGTGTTCTTTTACTATATCTCAAAGTGTCCTAATCACGCTCTACTAGCATAACTTTCATACTTAAAACTCCTCAATCAAACAACAATTTTAACCTCTCATCTTGTGGTAGTATCTTGAAGCTAAAATGTAGATATTAACATGAAAGGTTAAATATCATTTTATATTGATCGTATAAAATCCTACTTCACTTAAAAAGATAAAAGGTTATACGGAGATGACAGTGGATTCCTAACCTGTGCATTATATCCCAGCCAGCAGGTAAGAAGCGTGGATGAACAGCTTCAACAAAAACTTGTCTCCATCTCTGACAAAATTCACGAATTCCCTCCTCCCCATGCTCCTTGAGTAGTTGATTAACAACTTGCTTCCCATGTGGTCCATGCCCTAATAGTGAGAGCTTTGAGTCGCGTTTGGATGATACAGTAACATCTATATTATCAATGGAATTAGCAGTTCCATTAGACACATTGCAGCTTTCATCAACACATGACTCGGGAAGAATATCATCATGTTTCACTACGGATTCTCTTCCGAGAGGGACATCATTGTTGTGTATGATAGAGGACCCACCATTGACCCCAAAATGCGAATCACTACCATTCATGTCCTCTATTGTTAAAATGTTGGCATTTTCTTCACAGTTGCTTGAATTATCTAAAATTTCCTCTGGCGGAGATGCTCCTTTGGCTTGCTTATTATCTAGCTTATCATCTGATGTGGTACTTCTACTAGAATCTTTGCAAGCTAACTTTCTCTTTTTCTCAAATCGTCTTCTCCTATTAGGACTAATCCCAATTAACAAAGCTCTTTCGAGATCTTCGTCAGAAACTTCCCGCCCACCATAATAGTTCCTGACAATCTACAATAACAAAGCAATAAGAAAATGTTCAACTATTAGCAGTTTTAAACTATGTAACTCAGCAACAAATTGAAAGGATTATTTAAATTGATTGAGAGAGTAAAGATGTCAGAAAATAGATGATTAAGACAACCTGAAACATCAAAAATAAATACAAAGAAATATGGAAGTGATTGCATGATGCAAAATTCAGCAAGTACATTCAAAGCAATTCATTCAAATTTAACTCGCCATTGCAGAATCGAGGATGCAAGTTACAAGAAAGAGTAAGGCAGAAGAACCAACAGAAACAGAATTAAAGGATAATATAAACATTTCGTCTCCAGTCTAAAACATCTAACGAGAGAGGACTGAATTATTAACACCATTTAGTGGTATATATTTCACAGTGAAGAACTGTTAGCCTTTATATTAACAACGGCGCCAAGCTTTTTGTCAGGTCTTCTTCTTCTCCATTTCCAAGGATAAGCACGTCACAAGTTCATGCACAAAGCAATTGGTGTAGCCAAATCAAAGCACTTGATAGTGATTGACAGGTTCGACATTTTGGCCCAAACACCAAGATATTGCCCCTTGCTATATGCTAGCCTTCTTGATAATGAACTTAAGCAAATTAACAGATACTGAAAATAAAGCATAACAATTTGTTCCAACGCGGTAATGGAAAATATAAATATATAACCCATTATGGGTGAATTGATTGACCATCAAACAACAATTAACTACTCCACATAAAATAGGGTAGCAAAAGAGAAAACAAGAGATAGAAAAAGAACAAGAATGAAAGAGATCAAAGATGAGAAGTTTACAACTTAATAGTCAGTAGCAGAGGAAAGCAAAACTGGAGGGCTGTCCACAAATTATGAAATTAGATATTGATAGAACTGAAACATGAAGGATGAAAATCATACTATTGAATAATTTAACTATCTATCTAATTCAATTAGAAGTATTTAAAAAATATATAAGAGTGCACTGTCTGGACATTAGCCTACATGTAATACTGAATTGTCTCCTATCATAAAAATTTGGAATTATATACAACTTTTCACACTTTTAACATCTAATATGCTAGTCTTTTCTAAAGTTTAACATGTAATTATGCTGATATTTCTCATCTTAGTATTAACTACAACAATGTTGTCTATGTATGATATGATATTTAATTACATTTATTAGTATATATAGTCAAAATGTGGTAAAATAGAATATTGAACCACAATAAGTCATTGACCTTCAAGTATGGGATTATTACCCATTTAACATAAACTAGCATTTACATGTATTTACTAAACATGCTAAACTTTCATACCATTATTAGTTCTTCTCGGCGCTCAGCTGGCATTCTTGATCCATGACGTAGTAACGCCATGGCTGCTGTACGCAACTGCAAAGGAGATACTCCTTCCTCCTCTACATTTAACTTTGGCACAGATGATTCTGATGAATTCTGATTTTGATTAGAATCGACTATTCGACGAACAAAAAGTGGTATCCCAAATTCTGTAGCTATCTTTCTCTTATATTTCTCAGCCGCAGCATGAGCAACTTCATGGCAGTCCACACAAAGAAGGACGATGTCATGAGAGCGATGGCTCTTTAAATGCTCAGGGAAGTGCATTCTATAGCATGAAGGTATGATTCGATAACGTAAATAGTGATTTCCTTCACCACAGCCAACACAAATATTTCTCTTACTTTGGATGTAAAAATCATTGCCCTCATCTTCAGGGCGACCTTTAGGTTCAAAAAGAAGCATTATAGCAGGAGGGTCCTCTTCAATAAGTTTTGCCAAATTTCGGCTGACATACCTGCAACAAGGTTTCAGAGATCATATTAACTTAAGTATCAATCATTGAAGAAGAAGATCAAAGGGAAAAACCCGATATTTCACTAACCATTCAAGTTTTCTACGATCACAATAGCATAATAATCTTCCGTCATTTGCGTAAATCCTACAATTATGGTAAACTGGAGATTTGCAAGAAAATTTTTGGACAAACAACTTCCGAGAAGCTTTCTTGGCAAATTGCTTGGAATTTTTCATTCCATTTTGCTTGAAAACAGATCTAACTGGCATCTTCAAGCTAGTTTTGGATAGTAGAGCATAGTTGAATACAGAAAGAGGACAATTCCCATCCGACCCAAGGCATTTTTGAAGAATCAACTTACAATTGTCATCATTTTTTCCTGTTTCATCTAAAAACAAGTACTCGAGGTCGTCCAAGTGACTGCAAACTACAGGTGAAAGAGAGTGAAATAAGCTGCTGCTACTCTGAGAGTCTAGATTCTGATCGGCTTCTGATATTGTGTTGCATATATCCGATTCTGTTGTAGGAACTTTAGCTGCAAGCGCAATAATGGCATGCTCAGATAAAACATATCTCAGGCTTTCATCATGTACACGAGCCTAGAAAGATGCAAATTAAATTAAGTAAGCTCAAAGAACATAAGCAAAATATCAAAAATCGAAACTGGATTTCAAGAAACAAGTGCACCAAATAAATGTTGAAGTGAAGCTATGCAGGTGGAAATCTTGAACACCTCGAGCTGTTAACCTCTATATAAAAAGAAAGAAAAAGACTGCCATAATTGGAATGCCATTCAGGTAGCTTATATATGCTATATACTATATATTTTCTCCAGTAGGTGTCATAGTTGAAATACAGGAAACCCACTTGTAGCAGTGCTGAAATCATACAAAGATCAAATAAACAACAGTATGTTGGTAATTACAACAATAACAAACCCAGTGTAATCCCACAAATGGAATTTGGGGAGGGTAGGGTAGGGTAGAGAGGTTGCTTCCGATAAACCCTCGGCTTAACAGTGTGTTGGTAATTTCGAATGGAACATTGCAAAAATTAACTTCTAACAATTAGTACCAACAAAGCATTCAAAATGCATATATGGAAATCCTTCAGTGCTTAGAACTACTTAGATTATACTTTCTAGTTATCTCTGAACATTGAGCAGATGAAGCAACTGTAATAAAACAAAAGAGAAAAATAAACAACTGAAAAATCAGTACTAACATTTCTCCTCCAACACAGAGACCTTATTGTTATCTAAAACGAAAACATTTCACCCAATATACTCCCTTTGCAGTACTCACATAACTAGCCAATTGAGGCATTCTTCAAAATGAAAAACACTCTCAATATCACCAAACGGTCATGGACTTTTCTTTCTGGTGCCACAACATCTAATTGCCCACCTTTTCGGTAGAAGAGCACAGAAAAGCCCTTTCAGATATCAACCCCTTCTTTGGTGGTGGTGGTGGGGGAGGAGATATCAGCAGTTTCCTTATCTCGCCCACTTTCCCCAATTGGCTCTGTATCTCCATCAGTAGTAGAAATATGTCTATTAGATGATACAGTTGAACTTTTCTCGCCCACTTTCCCCAATTAGCTCACGTATCTCCATCAGTAGTAGAAGAGTAATGTTCATAGATAGTACGTTGAACTTTTTGTTGATGGACAGAATCTGCCACACGACATTATGATGATAAAGAGATTATATTATGATCCAAATACCACTTACCATTAAATCTCTCCACGCACACAATCGCCTCACGAGTTCATGGAACTAACACCAAAAAAGAAGTAATCAGCACTCAGATATCAAGCTGTCTAAAGAAGAAAAAGAGCATACAAAGAATAGTACCTTCAACTCATCAGAACTTAACACAAAACTTCCTTGATCACTCTGATAACGGGAGATTATAGATGATGCAACAGACTCTCCTGGGTAAGTTTCACTCTCTTTTGAAAAAAGTTGTAAGCAGATTGCATTGGAACGCCGGGAAGCCTCAAGAAAAAAACTGAACTTGTCTCTGAGATGTGATGAATTTTCTGTTACACAAATATCTTCAGGATTTTGATACTTCAGACGAGTCAATTAGTTAAAGGATTACCTTGGGAAAAATTATAATAACAAAAACTACTACACCTCAATCCCAAGCTAGGTGGAGCTAGCCATATGAATCAACGATATTGATTTTGCTTTTTGTAGTCCCTTCCCGTTCGAATATTCAATAATTTGGGTTAGAAAACATTAGAAGTTCTCTACATGTTCTACTAACACACAAGTTCATACTAAATAGATTCATAGACATTTGGAAAATTAACTATAGAAGTTGATCCTTTATCTTCTAGACACTAAATAACCACAAAACCCGATCTACCCTAATGTCAAAACATAGAAATCACCACTGGAATAATAGAAAACTAACCATTAACCACAATTATATTATTGTTATATTTAAGGCTTTGACATCTTAATAGTTTCGCTAACAACTTTTGCAATTCAAACTTACAATTGTAAGACCTTCTTCTGAAGAATAAACTTCCGATCAGCATGATGTACCTAGTACACCCGAGTGGAAGTGCAACCTTTTTAATGGACATTGGTGAGTTTAAGCTATTTCCAACAGAGTCTCCAGTTCTTCAGCAGTAAGCCCTCAGATTATCAGGCACTGTAGATACTGCTTAGGACCTGTTCATACTAACCTTTAGAAAACCTATGTCGCCTTAAACCACCAGGTCTAGCCAGGATGCAAATTATACTATGTACTCCCTTCCATTTTATATGACCGGACATGGATTTTAAGGAATTACTTTAACTAGCATATTAAACAAGTTTGTAGTGGAAGAAAGTATTAAAGAAATAGTTACAAGATTAGCTTGATGAGAAAATATCACTACTACATAAATTTGGTTATTTTTATAGATGTGAAGCTTGAACCTTGTGAAAGTTATATAAATAACTGCATTATGAAATGGTATTAAATATTTTGGGATACCACAAAATAGAAAGAATGTCATATAAATTGGGACGACGGAACTATTTAAGTTCCTTCAAATTTCATGTCATATTAGGTTTACAGATTTAACAAATGCAAAAGTAACTCTTCAGAAGTGAAAGAGGGCTTGAACTCAATAACAATTACCAAAAAGTTCCTTCAGCACCTGCCTACAAGGGCTTGTTTTTATAGTAAATGCGCTGACTAACACCACACACACTCTTCCTTTCAACCTCAGAGATGCTCAACAAACCATAATTTGTATCCAAATAACAAGTTAGCAGAAGTGTATACTGAGAGGATCTCAGCAAGCTCTCCACTCATAGAGATAATAAGTGTATACACTTTCACATATTAGTCTAGAGAGATGGTAGTAGAAGACTAATTTTTATTTGTTTATATAAGTTGAGACCCATACCAGTATCCTGTTGTTTGAGCTCGCAAGAAAGACGATGCGCGATGTACATCAAATAGTGTGCATCAGTTCGAGCATATTGCACCATTTCAGTTGGTAGTGGACGTTGCCTCCAGTCTTCTTTCTAAAGTTTTAATAAAGAATAGACTGTAGTTTAGATCAACATTTTGCCAGCTCAACTATAAGAGCAGTGCACCAACACTACAGTATAGCATGACACATGCTCAAATCACCGATGTATCCACTGAGAATCATGTTTGCTGACTATAGAGGTTAACGGCCAGCCACTTTAGGTTCATAAACCACAGTATAACCTATTCCAAAGAGAAATAGCCAGTGTCTTATATTCCTTTTTCGAAGTGTCCAGTCTGCTCAGAGGCATTATAAGTGCTAATCTTTTTTCGCTGCCAATTTAAGTAAGAATTGATAGCAAGAAAGGACAGCACAGCGCTGCAGTCACACACTCACACTACCTACATAATCACTTAATTTGCAGTTTTCATCTAATAGCACCATCATTTAAGGAATTATTTACTTCAAGGGACACAATTAGTCTCTGTGCATCTGCTCTGAGAAAAACGGAAATCAAAGTAACATTTTGAGAGAGATAAATACAATCTACAACTCACAGAGCCTTTATCGTATTCCAAAATCCTATGAAGATCTATTACATTCCTAGGTTCAACTCAGAATTCAAATCCACCAAAAATATGAACTGATAATAATAAGGAAATATAGATTAAAAAGATCCATCCATCACAACTCATCAGTAGATAGCAACAGCTACCCAGGAAGGAAATAGAAGAGTAAGTAAAAGCAGATGATGTATCCAGCAAGCTTCTTTCTATACCTGTAATAGTTTATTTGTGACAATGCCACAGTACGTATCCAGCAAATATGCCAAAGACCTTTGTGGTTTAGACAATACATCACAAGCCTGGAATATAACAAAAACAGCAGCAGCTTAAAACTAAATAAGGAATATCACTGCCAACCATACACAAGAAAAACACACCAGGCATCTTCTGTTAAAATCTTCACTTCATTAGACAAAAGAATATACATTAACTTGACACCTTACCTTTGCAGTGTCAAATAAATTAACAACATATATGTGGAAATCCCTTTGAAGCCAAAGAACATCGTTATCTGCGCCATGGAATACCTATAACAGGGAAAACGACACCTTTTGATGAGTCACTTGAGAACCACTCGCTCCATCCACTTTTATTTGTCCACTATGCTAAAAATAGATATCCACGTTTACTTGTCCGGTTTGGAAAACCAAGAGATAATTTACCATTTTATACTTATTTTACCCTTATTGTTAAGTTCTAATTATTTCAAATGCACTTCCCAATGAGGAAGATACACCTATAATAATTAGGGGTAATATAATAAAATTACCATTTTATTTATTATTTCTTAAGGGTTGTGCCAAGTCAAACATGTACAAGTAAACACGGACGGAGGGAGTATTAGGAAGAAGCAAAAGATTAGCTATTCTGATAAACACTATGTACCACAAGTGTGGGTTGTGAAATACCTTTCTAATATAGTGCTGAGTTACCAGCTTGCAATTTATACATTAAATAAGAAACATAACCATTAATCAGAGCATAAATTAACAAGATCACCTTGCAAATTTCTGGATTGGAAAATATGGGCCGAAGAATTGCCATTACATCATGCAGAGCTATTGTATCCAGAAGATAATCTTCCCTTTCAGTTGATATCTGCTCAGAACATGCAAAAGGTACATTATGATGATATAAATTGTTTTTCCTTAGAAAATCATTTGGCAGTGTTTGGCTGGGATGTAGATAACTTATGGTAACAGTAGAAGGGAGCAGGGATTGAGGCCAGGAAGTGGAGTGTTCGTTACAATATTGAGTGATTAAAGTTGACAACAATGTTAATGTATCCATCAATGACATAAATATTAGTATAGAACTTTTTCCTTTAGAAAAATATTTTCAATAATAAAAGGCAACCTGGAAAAGATTTCCATCGAGGACATTTAAGGACACTTAAAGCACGACTTGCAAATGGTTACTATTTGAGCAAGTATTGCAACAATGGGAAGCACATGATTCAGAAAGAGAAGAAGAAACCTGAATTAGAGCTGTGAAGCCAAGAAATGATCTCAAACTATGCTGCTCTGTATCAACTGCAAACACTCTCTCTTTGCTCAACACTTCGGCAAGCTCCCGCAATTGAGACTCACTTTCAACCCATACATATGATTCGCGCATCGTCAAATCTTCAAAATTTCCACCAAAATGCTCCAAAAATTCAACATTTGAACTCTTCAGCAACTCTGTAACCTCCGCCTTATACGGATGACAGTTTATAGAATCCTCTGCCACATACATTCACAATCATTTAGCTAGGGTTTCAAAAAAAGTTCTTTTTTTTAAAAAAAAATTGTATTGTACCACTGCTGTTGTCAAGCTTGAGGTGTTTGAATTGAGAATAGGAGTTATCGGCAAAAACTCGTTTGAAAGAAGATTGAGGTTTGATTTCAGCATTAAGATAACAGGAATGCTTCTTTTGTTGCTTCTTCTTGTGTTTTTGAACTTTCTGATAGCTCTTCGCTATGAATATGGAAATGACTACTGTAAGACAAGTAGCTATGGTGAGTTTAACAGCAAGCTTCAAACTTTCCTTGTTCTCCATTTCAATGATTCTCTTCGAATAAGCTCTTATTCTTCTTTCCCTTTTTACCTGCTTTTCACCCGTGCAATTTGAAATCGAACTCTTATACTGGTTGTGGCGGCTTGTCCTCGTTGTAGAAGATGTCTTGATGTTGCTTCTGGTTCTACTTCAAAATTAAATTTGGCCCAAATGTTCAGTCCAAGCCCAAACATGTCTTACCCTGTCCAGAAGTAAAATTTAGGTGGGATGGCCCGTTTTCGAGTCGCCTTGGAGTTTTTAGCCACCGTTTTGAAAAGTAATAGAGAAATAACTATATTTAATATGAAAATAAAATTTGGAGAAACAAATTCCTACTTAAAACACGAAAAAATTTATGAAGATTTTGAATCCATGAATTGTTTCTTGATTTTAAATGTATAAAAATTTAAATCTCATTAATCGTTTCTTGATTTTCAACTTATATAGGTTTGAACCCCATGAATCGTTCCTTGATTTTGAATGTATAAATATTTGAAC
This sequence comes from Datura stramonium, assembly GCA_018107945.1. Taxonomy (NCBI): domain Eukaryota; kingdom Viridiplantae; phylum Streptophyta; class Magnoliopsida; order Solanales; family Solanaceae; genus Datura; species Datura stramonium. The sequence continues at coordinate 140,081 of JACEIK010001353.1, forward strand.
CCCATTAATCATTCATTGATTTTGAACTTATAAAGGTATGAACCCCATTGAATTATCATGAGGTTTGAAACTCCAACAAAATTTTGAACCTCATAAATCTTTTCTTGATTTTGAAGGTTTGAACTCCATAAATCGTTCTTTGAATTTCACTTGTCAATCCTTCGAATTCAAGCATCATTTGTTGGAGTTGTTTTGTGTTTTAGTTTTTATTTTGTCTAAAACTTTTTCCATACCAAAACAGTGATTAAATGTTAATGACTTTTAAAATAGTGGCTAATATTTGATAGCAGGTGATGAAAAATGGCTGTATACCCACTTCTCTCCCCATAAGTTTGTATTTTGTGGATCAATAAGCTGGCCCAAGCCCAAATTTACTAGATCATCAAAATTCAGTTTTGTAGGAGTTGGTTACCAATGATGTGTTCAAATTCTCGATACCCGCCTTTGAACTCTTCATTGCACAATAATGAATAATGGCTTCACTGCAGCAACCAATTGAAGAAAATGAAACGAGTACCGAAGTTTCACCAACGGAATTGCAGAATTCATCCATAGAGGAAATTGAGATTAATTTTCTCGCAAAAATTAAGAAAATTTTATTCACCTTATGGCGTGATGTTATTGGGGTTAGAACACTTCACAAAGAGAACTTAACACAAAATCATCGTGGAGATCGAACCAATGGAGTCAGATTATATCACGTTTGGCCAGGAAAAAATGTATGCTACTAGTGTTTGTGTTCGATTACATTAACTTAACAAATACGGAGGAGTTTTTTGGAAAAAAAATCTACTTGTTGTAAATGTGCCTTGTTGTGCAGGTATTTTATCTCAAAGGGTTACTGATATGTGGACGGGATCCAAGACGGTTGCTCTTAACTATAGTCTCTATTAGTCTATCAAGTTTGGTTCTTGCTGTTTATGTTGCAAATGATGTATCAAAAAATTCCAGCATCACAATGATCAGCCTCTGTGTGTTATTGACCTTAACTGTGAGTCACTAAACCAAACTTTTAAACTTCTTTGACTACTAGTATATATGATATTTTTCATTAAACTGCAGGTTTTCGCAAACTTAATAATGGTTAGTGTCATCGATCCTGGAATTATTCCATCTCCTGAATCCACGCAAAGTGGCAGAGTAAGAAGCAAAAGAGAGTTTGTAAATGGGTCGGAATTGAAATTAAAATACTGCCGTATTTGTAACATATATCGTCCGCCTAGGAGCTGTCATTGCGTTGTGTGTGACAATTGCGTCGAGAAATTTGACCACCGTTGCCCTTGGATTGGTCAATGCATTGGACTGGTTCGTACACAATCAGTAATCTTTACTCAAATAGCCGGTCGGATTAACTATTTACTCTTCCCAACCGATATACTTATATTATACATGGTTATACACGTATTATAACATAAATTAAAGCAATTTTTGCTGAATTATTACTGTAGCAGCTAATTTTGTTTTCTTAATTATGGCATTTGTGCAGAGGAATTATCGGTTTTATGTATTGCTATTGGTTGTGGCAAATGTCTACTTCGTATGCATATTTAGCTTTTCATGCCTAAAGATTCAACAGAAGAATGCTGGCAATGACAATAATGCATTGATGGGTTTAATTGGAGATTGTCCAGAGACATTGGCATTGGCATGTTTCAGTTTAGTTGCTGCGTGTTTTGTTGATGGCTTGACTTGTTATCATGTCTATCTCATCGCAGTAAATCAGGTTAGCCTCAATTTCACATATCAAATATATCAATAGGACATATAATTGTTTAATGACTAAAGAAGCCAAAATTAGAACTGCACGAGCTTAAATCATACCTATAGTCACATGGTCGTCACAGCTGCCAATTGGACTTTCTCTGTTTGTTAATCGAGTTTTAACTTTTATACAATAAAAATTAAAATCATCCGACTAATACGATCTTTTTCTTTAATTCAAATGTTGCAGACAGCTTATGAGAATTTTAGGCAGCAGTACGGGAGCACTAAAAATCCCTTTGACAAAGGAGTAGTGAATAACATTAAGGAGGTTTTATTTTCACCTTTGATGCTTCAAGGATTTATTTTCGTTCAGAAGTATGCAGCTTTGATCATTTTGAACCTTGATACGATGACATATTATGATTTATCATATATATTATTTAATTTAAAAATTAAACTCACTAATTTCTTAAACTCAAACTAATTTAAGAAGGATATTTTTAAATTAGTCTTCTCCAAAATTTGTGATTTTTTATGTGAGAATAACCCCTCTTAATTCATCTTATTTTCTCGCCTATGAATTTCATACTAGATATATTTTCCTGATCAGTGAAAACCTTCATGCGTTTTTTTTAATTAATTTATATTTTATAATTAATTTCTATAGTGACCTAATTGTTTCTTTTTGTTCATCTGATGAGAAAATACCCATGTTTGGCATCACATGAATCTTGGCTGTTTGGTCTACAATCACCACCTTCCCTCACATGATTCTTTGGGGATCATTGGACCAGCTGTAGTTATTTTTTTTTTCTTTTTTTTTCCTAGGACCATTTCACCAAACATATGATTAGTCGACCTGTTAATCTTACAAATTCCATTAATAATAAAATACGTATTCTATGATAAAATGCTTTAACTAATTTGAATATTTTTACATGCAAATCTATCTCAAGAATAATAGACTGCTACAGTAGATCCGCGATATATCATGCACAACTTTCCCTTCCAAAATTTATTCAGATTTCGATTTCTAGTTTTGAGAATAAAGTTATTTTTGATAGAAAATATTTTATTCTAAATATAAAATTTTATTTGCGCGAATTTAAATTAGTCAAACCCTAAAATAAGTATCTT
>JACEIK010001353.1:144041-171173 GCA_018107945.1 Datura stramonium
TAATGTAAAGAAGTAAAAACCTTTGGAAGAGGCATAGGGATTGAAAAGTACCAGACCACCTTTTTAATTAATGTAGCGATAGATGTGTACTCTTCGTTTATTGATACTATTTTTATTTTTTTAACAAAAAATACTTTGCACAAATATATTCTTCGATTCTACTCTTTCACCTTACTTTGATGAACAATATGGGATTAGAAAAAGAAACAGCATGGCAAACTTCATTTCAAATATCGTACATGTACAATGTATATTGGAACATAAAATGCAACTCTTTCACCTTATCCTTATGAAAAATATAGAAAAAATATAATGTAATTATAAAAACGAAGTTAGAATTTTAAATTTATGAGCTTTAGATTTTTTTAAAGAAAAATTAATGAATTTTTTAAAATTTGTTATACATGTTAAATGAATTATTTAATATGAGTACAAAGTCTAAAGCAAAATTACTAAATTCTATTGAATTTGTGTTCCAAGAATGGTAGCTCTACCTTGTATATGTAATAGTAGGTGTAGATATATGTATATTGAAATAAAATAGGTAGAGGTTTCAATAGCAGATGGGAGCACATGGAGAAAGCAGCCACCATGCCAAGAATTTAGGTGCATTTAAATGGCAAATTGGCAGCTAGGCAGCATGGCCCAAAAGCAAAATAGTTAAGTGTGAAAGATCGTTTATGAAGATTGTGCAGAGCTTCTACTGCAATAAAGTGACTTAATTCTACCACCACAAGCAACGTATCTTACAATTAACCCCCCACCCCACCCCACACAAAAAAAAAAAAAAAAACTGGTCAGCAATGTCCATCGGTTCTTTAATGTTCTCTACGGCCTTACAAAGAGAGAAAAAATTAAATAAATAAGGTAAAAAAATTAATTTTGAGCGTTAACTTAACTACAAAAATCAGTTTCATACATCCCATAAATTATCGGTGTTAGACTCTTCATATACCTCTTTATGTTCGAAGCTAGATATGTAATGTATGGACAATTTAATATGGGTAACCTTCTATAACGTGGACTTGCACTTCCAGTGAAAGTTAAACCTATTTTATGATATGAAGTGATGAGTTTAAGGTTTCTCTTAATTAGATTTACTCAATTTTTTCCAAAATATTTATGGATTTTCAATTTTCGAGAATCAAGCTTATAAATTGAGATGAGAAAAATGCAGTCTGTTGCACATTTCTTACAATAGTACTAGTAATTCTTTAATATCCGAATACCAATTTGAAAATTAATTAACCATCTCTGATTTTACTTTGAAATTTACTAAAATTAATAACATGTTTAGTGTAATTTCATACATATATAGAGAGAGCTCATTTGATTTAAAGTAACTAATAAACATTAAGTGTTGATAAGTATTTTTAAGTATTGAAGCTGATTCAATAAATAAGTTTGGATAAAAGTTCTAAAACTAATGATAAACAGTTGAAGTGTAAAAAAGTGCTGATAAAAATTTCTTTTGTTAAATTTACTTAAACGTCCTTCAAATTATTTATACTAATAATGACGTGATTTTTATACTATTTTAAATTTCAGTTTAATTTTATAAAATAATTTATGTCTCATTTATTTTTAATCCAAAATTGATTAGATAAAATTATTTTCTATTTTACTAACTTTTTAAATTTTCATATTTTGTGTTTATTAATATTTTTTCAATTTGATTAACTCCTGAGATCAATAATAAATATCTTAGAATATAGAAAAGTAGGAGAGAATTTCATGCTTTAGAAACCCACAAATCAACAATAGTAATGCCAAGTTAAAAAATGGTTCATTCTTATAGCCTATTTGGCCAAACTCTGGGTGGCCAAAAGTGCTTATTTTTCTTAAAAAATATGAGGTGTTTGACCAAGTTTTTGAGAAAAAATAAGTGTTTTTAGGGAATAGTAGAAGTTGTTCTTGAGAAGCTAAAAAAAGTATTTTCTCCCTAAAAGCACTTATTTGAAAAGCACATATGTGAAAAATATACTTAAAAACACTATTTAAAAGCTTGGTCAAACACTAATTGTTGTTCAAAAGTGCTTTTTAAATTTATTGGTCAAACATAAACTGCTTCTTACTAGAAATACTATTTTGATAAGTACTTTTAAAAAAAAATGCTAAAATAAACTAATTACTTCCTCTTCTCTTGTCCACATATGACCTTTATTAGTTTTCATGTGCTTTTTCCTATTAAAAATGTTTGCTCGTGACGTCACATCTCATATTCCATACAGCACTATCATGAATAATAAGTACAAAACCCCTCACTTGCAAATAATTCCTTCTCACTACTTCATATACAATTTCACATGCATTGCATTTGTTTTTTCCCTAAACTTATCATTTTAAAACTTCCCTTCCAACTAATTGTACGTGAAAATGTCCTTGAGATTTGAGATCTGAGTTTGAATTATTAACATAATTAATAAGGTTACTTATCTTTAACCATAAATTATGCTGGATGTTTGTAAATAAACCAGAGTATTTTTCGAAATTAGAGAAGAAGAAAATTCTGCATTACAAGTACAGCAGGAGGATTAATCTAAGCCATGAATAATTGTAATAATTGAATTATTTTTGCCGACACCTGAGGACTCTGTTTCCTTCTTAACCGACATTTTTCGTGGTTCTTGCTGCCCAATTTTATCCAATTCATTTTTTTATAATTGTTCAAAATTTATAGAGTGGAATCAGGGATCGAATCAGAAATTTCATGAAGAGCGTGCAACTTAAATATATGTTCATAATAGCTAATATTTAATTTTTGTGCATGATATAATTTTCCGGCGAAGAGTTTGCACTGAACCACCCTTCGCCTAAGATACCTCGGCCGATGAGTGAAATACATGTTGATGTATGAGAGGAAATAATTTTTTATTGAATATAATATTTATAAATTAAATAGAAGAAATCATCTTTAATCTTTAGATCTCGTATATAAAAAAGAAAATTTATTATTAAAAATATAAAACTAAAAATAAATTTTATAAACGAATACAAAACTAAATCTCCCGACATAAGACTGAGTGTGAAGATAATTAAATGAGTATTTTTGTTACCAATATTTAGGAGATGACTCCTACATGCAGGTTCCTGAGGTCTTCTATCCAAAAATGATATAATTTGATCTTAACGGCTCCCTTAAGTCAAGTGGCCTTAAAAGTGCTTTATTTGTCCTTCATATTTTTATATTTAAGATAATTTAAATTTACTTAATTTTAATAAAATAAATTTGTAATTATACATTTATTAGTTTCAACTCGATCTAACGAAGATCTCCCTTATCATATAGGAAAAGTTATGTATATATATAATTTGATCAACTAATTTATCATTATGATCGAAATATACAAAATATATTAAAATTAAAATATATTTGTATATCATAAGTATACTTTGTATAAAATATATATTGTCAATATATTATTATAAATTAGTTTTAACTAAAGTATTTAGAACGTAGTTACGATGCCTACCGTATAATACTTTGATTTGGTCCCAATTCCCATGAGATGCCTATTTAGGACTTCTTACTCACTTTCCAAGCGTCAACTACTGTTTTGACCAAAATTTCTGAATATTTTTTTTGTTTTTTTAATTTTTTCTTTTTTTAATTTGTCTTTTTTATAAAAATACATAAATTAATGATGAATACTAATGGTAGCATGATAAGATTTGGAATTTGTAGATCAACACATTTATTTTGGTATGAATTAAGACGACAACGTGATGTTTTGCTTGTTAAAAGATAATAATTTTATATTAAAAGCAAATATAAATTTAAAATTTTCATTTAAAATTTTTTCTATTCAATCAACTCGACCATTATTGCGAATCTACATGCCTTTATTTTTCTTTCTTCTAATAAAGAGCGGTGTTTATATTAAGTGGAACCTCAGTAAATCAGGTCCGCAAGAAGAAATGGAGACGTACGTTAGTCATTTGGTAACTGTCTCATGTCATGAGACACGAGTAACTAGACTCGCCCCTGTTCACTATTTTTCTTGGTTTTCTTAGTTTGATTCAAAAGATACTTTACATTTCAAAGTAAAATTAAAGAATACTTGTATTTATATTTGTCAGTACATTATTATAATGGGTCAAATATTATGATTTGTATAAATTGTAAGTTTTAATTTTTTTAATTTTTTTAATTTTTTTAATTTTTTTAATTTTTTTAATTTTTTTAATTTTTTTATCTTTTTTGATTTTTTTAATATTTTTATATGTAATAATAATTTAATTTTATTAAAATACTTAGTTAGAAATATTTATAATTTTATTTTAATCACAAGTTTTTTTTAAATATTATATTTTTATGGTCAATTAGATCCCTTTATACAAGTAGATGGAGAATGTAACAGCTAATTAACAAACATACCCAATATCATATGAAGGCTTAAGAGAGTGGCGTGAGCCGCAAAATTTACCCCTATTTTAAGGCGTAGAAAACTATTTGATAGACCCTCGACTCACGCAAAATCTCAAGATAGCTTTGAAAGAAATACAATAGTGTCATTTCGAAAATAGAGGAACGGAGAAAAGCAATGCAGAACAACAAACAATACGGTATTAACCACACAACAAAACAACATGTAATAATTAATATCAAAGAATAAGACGATAAAAGAAAGAATAAAATAATAATACCGATAAGCAAAATAGACAATGTCCCATTATCAACCTTCCAGCCTAATACCCGACCTATCCATATTTTCCTATCAGCGTTATGCCTTTGAAAATATAAGGCTTGGCTGCTCTATCTAATCACTTCACCCCAATACTTTTCACCTATCTCTACATCTCGCTAAATCCTACCATAACGTACTTCACATACACCTCCGCACTGAGACATTTATGGCTATCCTTCCTCACGCCAATCGTTCTTAAGATCACCTTCCTCATCTTCATTACTCGCTGGCGTCGCTTCACATCGCTCCAAATATTTTGCTCCTAATCCGTCTCTCTGGTATAACAATACATCTATCGAAATATCTTTATTTTTTCTATCATCATCTTTTTTTGAACGAAAAAAATATTATATTATATTTAATACTAAAAAATTTTATAATTTCATATTAAGTATCCAAATAATGTCAAATTGACTCGAGTGAACGCCACTAGAGTGTGTTTAATATGGAGGAAAGTATTTTTCTATTTTTTGTTCTATTAATCAAAAATCAATTTTATTTTTTAGAAAACACACTTTTAAAAATAAAAATAAAATAATTTTTTCAATAAAAAAAAAGTTATATTATCTTCTCCTCGCTTTTACACTACCTACCCTACCCCTACCCCTACCCCCTCACAGCTCCATGTCTTTTCTCTCTCTCTCATCCACAACACCAATCACTCTTATCCTCCACCCTTACTCATTAATGGCATAAATATTTCTAATTTTTTTTACTTTTATATATTTTTTATATTGTTTGTTTTTTGTTTTTGGGGTTTTTTTTTTTTTATTAAAAAGATATTTTTCACGAAAAATCCTAACAAATACACCCTAAGGATGGCCGGTTTTGGTTGTTGTTCCACGAATTCATTTGAAAGGCCAAGGCCACCGAGTTAGAGATCACAACATAATGACACGTGTCAGGGAGCTCGTGAGGTGGGCCTATAAATTAGCAGACTTTTCCAGCTTCCACGTGGGACAGAATGGAGGCTGTTACCTATTTAATTAACAAGGTAAGGTCCTCTGAGCAAAGTGGACCTAATAGTTATGCAATACGTGTCCCAATGCTAGATCCATTGTCACGTGCTCTATGCTATTTTTTTTTTCCTTTTTGACCAATTTTTGTTCAAAAATATTTATATTTTAATTTTATATTTGAGGACTGTGAAGAACTTGGTACAATTAAATCTAATTATATAAGAATCCAAACTCATGTACTCTTTTCGTCAAGTTTTATGAACGGAAGACGATATATGCGATATTGTATATCAATAATATTAGTTATGTATTAAATGAGCTTATAGATAATTTTGTTTTTTATAATTATTTTAGGGGGTTATTTTAGATTTTGATCTAAATGATATTTATGTTGTACAAAATAAATTTTTTTCGTTTAAATAGATGATAACCTAATTTTTTTTAAAATTTGTTCAAGGGGGACTCTTAATCTATCAACAGAGTCGAACTTGGATGAATCTAAAAGAGCAGTGATTTGCAAATCAATAAAAGTTCGGAAAGACATATATATATATAATTAACAATTTTAATTGTACATGAGTTTTCATTTAGTAGGAGTATTATTTTTCGCTTCGCATTATAATTTATCTTACATTGAAAACGACTTAAGTTATATCAAAATTTTTATATTTAGTCAAATTATGATTAATCATAAGGGCCCAATGACTAATTAGCTGGAAAATATATATATTTTTTAAAAAAGTTGTTTGCTAGATAACTAAATAGAGCGCCACATGCCGTCATCATATGAAAAAGACTGCGTGTGTGTGCGCGTAAGGTAAGGTCTGTCTTTTTTTACTTGTATTTTTTTTCTATTTGAGATTGTATTTTCAATAAAATAAATTACGCTGATGGTATATTAGCTTTAAAATTAAAATGCAGAATGAGATTGAATTTGTAATAAATAGGATAGCTCCAGTTTCAAATGAAAAAAATATTTATTACGGTCTTTGATATTTCCTTTTTTTTTTTTCTCCTCACCACCATTTTCTCGTATAAATTTGAAGATACCTACATGTAAATTACGTGTAGAACTTGTAATTTTACTTTAATTCCCAAAGCCATATAACAACAAAGTTTCTTACAGGGGGGGAAAAAAAGGAAGAAGAGGAAACAATCAATAACTTGAGGTAATCCTACCAAACAAAGGAAGGATAGTTGGCATAAATAGACAATCAGAAATATAAAATTCTCAAAGTCACAGACTGTGGTGCCATTACGGAGAATTATAGGCTCTATGATGAAATACAAATTCATAATTTGAATTAAATATATAATTAAAAAAATCAAAAAAGATAAAAAATATAAAATTTTTAATTTAATAATTTATGATATTATATATGTTTCAAAAAATAAATATAACGAATCAAATATATTAAATTTTATCGAACGCATACTTTTTATTTTAGTTCCGCCACTATCCACAGTAACCACAATTATACAATTTTCCATGTAATAGCCGCTCCTTTTTTCCGCTGTTTATTTTTGAAGTCAAAGTACACGTAATAATTAAGTATTATTTATTTTATGTGATGAACAACTAAATTAGACCTGCACATTGACTTTGAAAACGTAACGCGTTATAGTTTACTGAATTAGTCAACTAAGAGTAGATAATAAGCACTTAATTCTACTATCACTTGTTAATATTTTTCTGGTCAAAGTGAGTTTGCAAGGTTAATTGATTTTATAATTTTTTATAAATTTATTTTTAATTATAACTACATAAAATATGAAGCTATCTAAATTATAACTGATCATAAAAAAATTATTTGTCTCATTCATAAAATAATGAAAGAGAAAGCTCAAATTCGAACCTTGCATCGAGATGACCTGCTAGAGTCTACCACTAGACTACACCTTCTAATCTCCTTTATACTTTATTTTACTTTAAATATGATAAAATTTTTAGAATGCTTAAAGAATTAAATTTGAATCACTCAAGTGTGATTATTCTGATTCATAAAGTGACAAAATAAAATTAGTTATATATTTAAAATTATAATTTAGAAAGAAAAATAAACATAATTAATAAATAGTCTTATTTTAAATCAAGTATCGCATTAAGTATTAAAAAGTATATAAAAAAGATATAAACTATGATCCATCTTGTCTCTCATATTAAATTGGTAAAGTTCTTGATAAGGAATTCTCACGAAGGATCTTCCATGAAATTAATTTGAGAACGATTTTCTCTAACATGTACAATAAATTTGTATTTTACATATGAGCAAAAAAAAAAGTATAAGGGGGTTTGATTAAATAAATTATATTATACATGTAATAAATAGGAAAGGTTTTTTTGTTTGTTTATATAGATATATTTGAATTTCCTTGATACATATAATTTTTTAAAGACATTTTTTTGTAAAAGTTTAATTTTTTTAATTTAAAGTTCCGGCTCCCTTGTTAATTTTAAGTAGTTTAGTTGGTGATTGTTATTAAGTTGAGATAATTGATAGTTTTCGATAGCTCAAGGCTTTCTTTTTGCATGCTCAAGATAATTTTTTAAATAAAGATGCGAATGGAAAAAATTCTGATCAAGTAAGGAATTGGAAAACATTTAATCTATTAGTATATAATTCTCCCATTTGTTTTTGATAATCTTAAAATACAAATAATATTCTTATATATGAAAAAGAAATAACTACTTCTTTTGTACATAGGCCAATTATTGTGACCAAAGACTTACATTCATGACTTCATTATAGCCTCTCTACTAAAAGGACCACAAGTAGTCAACCTCTTTATTGCTATTTTGCAGCATATTTGAAGATAAAAAGAAAAACCTTTTTTGTTTGGTTAACAACTCTTCTCATATAATCAATGTTGGGTTAAATCGTTGTGCTAGACATTATCACGTTTGACTCGCGGAGATTTTACAATATTAAAAAAATAAAAATAGGAAAAAAAGTTTTACAACTGACATTTCCTCATATTAATTGGATTCTCGCCATTCTTCAATACACCTCATTCATCTCCTATAACCCACCGTCCTCACCGCCGCATACCTCCTACCTCTCATAATATTTATCTAAATTATATTCAAACGCTAAGATAATATATTTTATTTACATATCAAAACAAAAAATATAAGAAACTCACTTATATTTTCCAACAAAATACTTTCAAGAAGCATTCTCCATGAATTTCCTTACTAAAAATATATCTTAATCTATTCTGATTTTGTAAGTTGCCACCAGCATCTCCACTTTGAAGGTATAAATAAGTTAAAATATTTAATGACGAGAATTATACGGCAAGTCCAATTGGTTGCTATAAAGATTGATTTTATTAATTAATAATGAATTTTATGTTACTATCAGAGTAGGTACTTTCTGTTTTCCTCATATATTTATATTTAAAAGGACAATTTTAATATAAATAGAATAATCTCGATGACAAGGAAATCTATATTTGTTGTATATCATTCATCATGAAAGAAAACTTTGAAACTCAAAATGCACTACACATCACAAAAAATAGATTTCTGTAGTGTTTGTTCCGTAAAATAATACTTTCTACTCAATATAATTTAAATATTTTAGTTTAACTTGACACATAATTTAAGAAAAATTAAATTTTTAAAATTCTTATAATATTAAATTTAAATATTGTATAGTTTTTTATTTTATAATCTTAAGTAGAATATTAAAATTGTAAACTTATTAAATATAGAAAAGAACACTCTTTTTGAAACAAATTAAAAAAAGTATATTTGAATTGAGAAGGAGGGAGTAGATAGTTTTCAAGAAATGGAACTTCAATTCTTTTCTGAAAAACACAAGATTTTTTGTTCTTTTAGAAAATTAGTGGGGAAAAAAAACAAATCACAAGAAATTTATTTTCCACTTTAAAAGAATGACCAAAGCCTAAACACGGACAAAAATGTGTTAGGAAACAATTTTCCAAAACCATATCCAAACATTCACAAAAAGAAAAAACAAGTAAAAATGAAACATAACTATTAGTCTATTAATTTCTAAAACAAAGTTGTCGGTTTTTATAATTAAATTAACATAAAGTAATCTGTTAGAGTAATCTGTTTAAGAATGAAGGTAAACCAAGTACATAAAGTTTACTAGATTATGGCCCGCAAGAGAACAAAGTAGATTCTAAATCATTTATTTCTGCATCTGACCTAAAAACAAAGGGGCATCTACAGTATATGTGAATTCAATAATTTTAATTAGCTAAAATTTTCCTTTTGACAACCGCTTGAAAAAGCACTTGCCAAATGTGCTTACACATGTCAAGAAATTAATCTGTGTCCCTGTAATGATCTTCCCAGTTATTTTAAACTGTTGTCTCTGAAACTAAACTGTCACATATATTCACCAAGAAAAGTTAAAAAGCAGGAAAAGGGCATTCACGTCACAGTAGGGGAAAACTGTTACAGTTATTCAAGAATCTGATCCCAATTTAAGTAAGGGCGAATGGTCCATAGTCCTGTTAAGGGACCATTTCGTAAATTTGGTATATGAATTTGGGGCAGTTAGTAGTCTCCTCTCCACTTCTGTTCCAAGTCCCTTGCCTGCAAAGTGTAGTACTAGTAGTTATATATATATGTATATGATGTATGTATCTATAGAGAGAGAGGGGGGAGAACAAAGCAAAGGATAAAAGAAAGGAACAAATTAGAAGTGAGAACAAGGCATCCTTTTTTAAGCATCTTTTCCTATAGCTACTGATAGTCGAATCTTCCTCAAAGTTTGTTCCAAGATTTTAAAGTTTTCTGTTGAAAATTTGGCCATTATAGCTTCTTTTGCTTTGTGGGCGTCTTGATTGTCCTGTTTTTGTTGCATAAGGGTTTTTGATCAGAAAGGGTGTAGTAGGTAGAGAGATGGATTTGTGGAGAATTTAAGATTGGAAATGTCTTTCAAGAACAGAGGAGGTGGAGGAGTAGAAGCGCCTTCAAGAAGTGTCATTTCTCGGAAATGGACTCTTTTTCTTTGTATAGGTAGTTTCTGTGCTGGAATGTTCTTCACCGCCAGGTAAATTAATTCCCTTTTATTTGGAAATTTTATGTTTTTCTGTCATATTTTTACTCTCTGAATTCTCCAATTTCTTGGTATCTTTCCTTTTCTTAATTCCTCCATTGTGAATCTGGTGGTTTACCAGGAAGAACTTTTGGTCGTTTTATTTTATTTCAAGAATGATATTGTACAACTTTAGCTATTGGTATCTAAACGTCTGATGTTGTTTATTTCAATTTTCTTAGTCTTCTGTCTGATTTTCTTCTATATTTTCCTTTTTGTATATTGACAATTTTGAAAAATAAAATAGAAAAGGCAGGTATAGATCTGCAACGACTCTGGTTGAGATTTTTACAGAACTGTATATTTTAGGCCTCAAAATAACCTTTGATCACCAGTTGCTTTTCCCCTCATTTCAGAATTAATGTCAGATTTTAATCATGAAATCTTCAACTATGTTTCTCTTCCTCATTGTCCTCTATGAACAAGTATGCATACATGTTTAATCATTTTTAATATATATGCTGGATGTCATATAGGAATAAAGATTTGGGTATTTTGAGAAAAAGGAACTGGGGCATTCTAGGATATTGGACCACTACTATTTGATATTGAATATTATATAATGATCTTTCTTTGGATATTTAACTTTAAAAATGATATCTCCACAATAACACAAGTATTTGTTGTTGCAGAATGTGGACGGTTCCTGAAACAAAAGGCGGTATTACAAGAACAACTGCAGTAGAAGCTGAAAGATTGAACTTAGTTTCAGAAGGTTGCAATACAAGACTTGTGAGTACTTTCAGTCTAGTTTTGAATGCAAATCTCCAACTTAAGCCTCAATTTGTTTAGTCCCCGGACACTCATGTCTTAAATTTATCTTGTGTTGTTTTAGTTGCAGCAGAAAGATGTAAAATTGGTATCCAAAGATGTTTCCGGGAAGTTTTTAAGACATATCATGTTTCAGTGAGTTCTGCTCAACACTTTTGTTTCAATTATTGTTTAGCAAGTTTTAAATATAACTTGCATTGAGATCTGACAATTATAGTCTGAATGCTGACTAACGACTGCACATCTTGTACAGGACATTAGACAAAACAATTTCAAATTTGGAAATGGAGTTGGCAGCTGCAAAGGCAACTCAGGAGTCTATTCTTAGTGGTGCTCCTATTTCAGAAGACATTGAGAAGGGCGATTTACCTAAAAAGAGAAAATACTTGGTGGGTAGGAATTAATACCGCATTTAGTAGCAGAAAAAGAAGGGATTCAGTTCGCGCTACATGGATGCCCCAAGGTATGTACTGCGATCGTGCTTATTTCCACTCCTAGTTTATGAACACATCTTTGTGGCTGCCATTGTTTCTGTCTGATATCTGACCTTGTTAAAAATTATCACACATAGGTGAGAAAAGAAAGAAGTTGGAAGAAGAGAAAGGAATTATCATGCGCTTTGTCATTGGTCATGGGTAGGTGTTTGCATCCTCATGTTGCTTCTGTTAATCAAAAGTTGAGCTAGTCGTGCATTTCATTCATCCTGCTCTGCAGTTCAGTCAACTGTAACTTGTGTGTCAAGTGTTGATTTAATTTTCTGATGGATGGTCACTATACTGGAGTTTCCATGACTGGGATATTCATTTGGTTTAGTTTTCTGATGGGTGGTAATTGTATTCGAAGCCATGAAATTTAGATCTTAAGTACTGCATAGGTTTGCCTGTGTATCTGACCCTTAAAGGTACATCAAACAAATTCTACTGGGTTTATGAACCAGTATGCATGGACAACTGATACTGCCTTAAGTTGCTTTTTGGAACTAATATCTGTCAAAGCGGGAATAGGAAGTACATCTTGGCTTGCCGATAGGAATTTAACTTGTTCTCTGAAATTAAGCATATATATAGTGCAACATGCTGTCTTTTTCTGGGCTAGGGACCCTCTTTTAGTTTTAGAGCTTGAGTACTTAAACTGAATTTCATTCCGTCTGTAGGTCATTATTACTTAAGAAGTTGCAAATATTTAGCAGTTTTCTTCTGCAGATGTATAAACAGCATGGACTGTTAATTCGCTGACTAACTAAGCTATAAACTTGTTGAACAGTGCCACATTAGGGGGTATACTGGACAGAGCTATTGAAGCTGAGGACAGAAAGCATGGTGATTTCTTGCGCTTGGTAATCCTCTAGCTATACTTAGCTCAATATGTAGTAAGTCTATGACATTGTCTTCGTAAATAAAAGTTGGTACATCACTCTGCTGCCATTAAACAGGATCATGTCGAGGGTTATCTAGAATTGTCCGCCAAGACAAAGACTTACTTTGCTACTGCTGTTAAGCTATGGGATGCAGAGTATTATGTCAAAGTTGATGATGATGTCCATGTAAATATAGGTAACTGAATTTCTGACACTTTCCTTCCACATTGGCAAAACTGCATACCTAGCTTATATATCTTACTTTTCCAGAAAATTAGTAGATAAATTTTTTTATGGCATACATCCTAAGAGGAAGCTGGATAAAGTTTAATAAAATTTACTAACTCGGTAGTGCAGATATGTTGTCCTGCTATTGTTTTTCCTTGCTAGATCAAACTCATTTTGTATTTCTATTGTCAGGTACACTGGCAGAAACACTGGCAAGGCACCGAAAGAAGCCTCGTGTGTACATTGGGTGCATGAAATCTGGTCCTACAGTTAGCTCAGAAGTAAGGAGTTTATTTTTCATGAATTCAGTTCTAATTAACATTTCTTTAGAATCTTATTCTTTTCTATTGAACAGGGGAGTAAGATACCATGAGCCAGAGTATTGGAAATTTGGGGAGACGGGAAACAAGTATTTCCGTCACGCTACGGGCCAAATATATGCCATTTCAAAGGACCTGGCTTCCTACATATCAGTGAACCAGTTTAGTCTTTTTTTCTTCCCCTAATTATATGGACCTAAAATCATCCAAGTAGAATATTTCCTTTGTTTTGAACATTGATCATAGCTTATTTCTGAACAACCTGCAGGCATGTACTACACAAGTATGCCAATGAGGATGTGTCACTGGGAGCTTGGTTCATCGGACTTGACGTGCAGCATATAGATGATCGCAGATTATGTTGTGGAACTCCACCAGGTAATGCTTTTCCCTTTTTATGAGTTCTATTGTTATGATTTTATCTCCCTCGAACTGTTTTTTTGAGAGTTGGAAAATTAACTAGTTTGGATATGTGCACAATCACATTACATGGTTAACAGCAAAAGAATCAAACTCTTATGTGGAATCTGATTGTGCACATATCCGACTCTAGTTAATTCCAGCATGTTACAGCTCATAGATCTATTCAGTTTCATGTTTCTATTATCCAATGTTAAACAAGGCATTACACTTTTGCTGCAGATTGTGAATGGAAGGCTCAGGCAGGCAACGTCTGTGTTGCTTCATTTGACTGGACCTGCAGCGGGATATGCAGGCTGCTGACAGGTTAAAGGAGGTCCACAGGCGGTGTGTGGGGAGGGGGAGAAGGCTGAAGTGGAGCTGCAATCTGAGCACATGCATTTCTTCCAAACTCAGGAAGGAGATGGGCATCAGTGCTTTATGTCAAATTTCTCATTTTATCACTAGAGAGTACAGATATACATATGATATACACGAAGGGAGAAGTGAATCGAGAGAAAGAGGCAGGGAAGGGAGGGAACACTAAAGAAAGAGGTACCGAGGCCCAGCTGGGAAACGCTCCCCTCCGTTTTTGCAGAGAAGAACGATCACAAACCGCCTGCAAGAAGCAGGCAGCGGCTCACCACTCTTTCTTGTGTTACCTACCACTAGGCTAAGATGTAAGTCATAGTGCATTGGATTGTGAAAGTCTTAATAAATGCAAGTCATTTTTTTTGGTGGACCTGATGCCTGCCCTTGCACCAACTTGTGTACTCTCTTTATTTGCTGAAATATGGTGGTCACATTGCATTTCAGTCCAATAATGCACCATAATGAAATTGAGAAATAGTCTTTCTTTCAAGAAACCTTAACAAATATAAGAAACAGCCTTGCATCAAGCGCAGATCTGTATTCTTTGTCCCCTCATCTCCGGGAGCTGAAGAATTGGAACTCAAGTTTCCTGCTATTTATGTTGATGCTCCATATGCAAAAATAAGCCGCCGTCAGCTAGCGTTTGGTTATAGTTCAAATTTAATGAATGCAATGTCCTAGTAGGCTCTTTATAAGGCTTAGAGCAATCTTTCTCTTTTTAAGCTAGTTTTGTAAGCTAGTTTTCAGTATGTTACATTTAAGATCTAATTTATTACTAAGATTTGTGACTTTAAACCCAATCTAAACTTCAAAGTCGCCTAATGTGGGCCTTCAGAAATGATCCGAGCGTGAGAGTGGTGATGCATGAAATGTCCTACATCGGTGAATGAAAGAAATTCAGGCTCCTTATAACGCTTGAGAAATCATCCTCCCTTTGAAGCACTGTGCTTGAGCTTGTTCTTAAAGGTTTTGATCGATATTTAAAATATGATCATCAAAAATTTTCAAGTTCTAAAAGACTAGCTTATATCAGTTTTTTGGGATTTTGAGACCTTCACTCATAAAATTTTAATTTTGAAAAATTAAAAAAGACAAAATTCAAGTTGAATTTGAAAATTTTAAAAATTTAATATTTCAAGTTTTAACTTCAAATCAAATAATTTGGAAGTTGTAGAACGGCAGCAGTGGGCTTGTTCCCAGCTTTAATCAAGTCTTTGTTGCTACTTGGTAAAGCATATTTTTATAGTAGTTGAACAATACATAATATTAAGGAATGATGTTGTCAATAATACACTCAACAGTATATGTGGTAAGGGATCCATTTATTAAATAGACAGTATTAGGTGATATCTCAACTAACAAGTGTATTAGGTGATGTTCAAAACAGTACTCTTTTATTTAAGGTCTCTCTTAAACGTATTATATGACACATTTGTCAAATCAATGAGAATATGACGTCTAAATTCTTTAACAATGGCATTAATTGATTTCAGAAGGAGGGGAATTTGCAGGCATCAATGAGAGGGAACCTTTTTCTGATTTCTTCATGTGGACCGGAGGTCAAATCAAATCGATTTTAATATGATTTGATATTAAATTTTACAAAATTGATAACATTTGTCTGAGTTTCTTATTAATCAAGAAAAGTCAAATCTAATCAATAACACTATTAAAAATAAGTCACAAGTTGAGGGTTAAAACCGGTAACACTATTAAAAATAGATCACATAATTTTTACGCTTTTTTGCGTGAGATTAACCATGAGCGTTTGTCGATTTTTTTTTGAAACCTTAATTTCCTTTATAATTTTTGCTTGTGTTAACCATCAGAAGTACATTAGTTTTCTTTTTAAAATGAAAATCGATGGACTTTCATCCTTTTTTCCTAAAAGAAATTATTGACAATCTGACGGAGTCTTTAGTTTTAGTATGACCATTTTTTGCATTTTAGTAGTGTAAATATACACATATTTATAAATTACAATTTCTTATATAATACAATATTTTTCTTTTGATAATTAAGTATTTTATTTACTAAAGAGAATTATGGACACAATTCAGAAGAGTAAACAGGTTCCCGGGACTAGTTCCGAATTACCAACAACTCAGTGACATCAAACAAACCAAACATTTCAAGCTATTTTAGAACAAATCTTAAGGGCAGAACTAACTCTCCAAGTCTTTTTATGTTTGATCTTCAGATAGCATCTTATCACTATTTCTTGCAAAATTAACCTAACTAGAATATCATCTATACTTCTGCTGTCCTTTGGAAGAGCCTCTGTTTCTTGTTGTTTCCTTGGTTTTGATGATAGATAAATCATGGAAGGATCATATCCCTGGTTGAAAAATAACCATCAGAAGTACGTTAGTTTTCTTTTTAAAAATGAAAATCGATGGACTTTCATCCTTTTTTCCTAAAAGAAATTGGCTGACAAACCGACGAAGTCTTTAGTTTTAGTATGTTCATTTCTTTGCATTTTTTAGTAGTGTAAATATACACATATTTATAAATTATAATTTCTTATATAATACAATATTTTTATTTTGATAATTAAGTATTTATTTGATCTTGAGTTCTTAGAAGGAGACATCAACTAGAGGTAGTTGAGCGTAAGGTTAAAGTTAGTCGTGGAAGTGCAAATAGGAGCTAGGGGCCGGGTTAGAGCATGTAGTAATAGATTTATTGCATTGTAGCCTTGTCGTAGAGTTACCTCAAGGAAGGTTGGATTAAGAGTTTAATCTCATGGATTACAAGAATCTATAATCTTAGTTGCTCAATCATATTGAATTTGTTGGTAAAACTCGCACAGAGCACATGGGCTTTACCCTCGAAGAAGCGAGGCCACGTGAAACATTATATCACTCCCACATCGCTTTATCTATTTTTTGTCAGAAGCATCGTTTAACAAATAAAGGACAAGTCCCTCGACTAGCCGTTGATTCACATAAGTCATCACTCTCCAGCCAAATAAAATAAATACAGCTAGTCATCATTATTCTAAACATTTCAGCAGAGTTTCATATTCAAATCAAGAAGATTTATTATCAAAATACACTAAGATCACTATTTCGAGCTTTATACATTTAACCATTACGAAACTCGCACATGTGATAGTTTCCGCATGAAACTTCAAAATCGTTGATGGGCCAGTTGCCACCCTTCACTGATCGTTAATACAATATTCAATTTTTAAAATGTTGTGTACAATTTAAAACTACAGTATATTGCTAAAAAATAAATAAAGTACTCAAATAAAAAATAATATCATTCAAACTATTATAATATTTTGATAAAGATTCAAATCAAAATTGAAGTAATTATTATTAGAATATTAATTACAATATTCAAATCAAACTTATAATATTCAATGTTCAAATTTAGAATATATTTTTGAAAATAATATACAATGTAATTAAAAAACTTAATATGTTAGCGAATGAAATTTAAATACAATATTATTAAAATGTATTAAGTGGCTTTCTAGTATGATATACCACAGATTTCCCTTTTCTTGGACGGGGAGAGGAATAAATGCAAAAGTTGAGACGGAAAAAGTTACTCCCTTCTTTCTTTTTTAGTTGGTAGCATAAAATTCACATATCTATTAAGAAAAATTTAATAAGGATTGCAATGATCAATATAACCTAAAACACTGAATATTTTTAAAATATATATTAATAATTTTTTTACATTCTAAAGTGACTTAAGTAGTAAAGGTAAAAGTTTCAAAAAGCAAGGTTAATTATTTTAAATTTTTGAAACCAAGAATCATTTTAAAACAATTATTTTTAATATATCTAACAACTAAAAACAATCCAGAATACAATTACTCTACTTATTTGCATAAGTATTGTTGTTTGTGCTTCAAAACAGAAGTATACAAATTTGGGCAAGTTATATATTTGGAAGGTTAACAAAATAATTATATTTGTTACTCAAAAAAAATATATATATATAATAAATAATATTTTTTTGTCTTAAATTATTTATCGTGATTTTAAAATAATTATTTTAAATTATTTATTATTTTAGAAGTTGAAGTTAAAGCATTTCGCAAGCTTGAATTCCTATAAAAAGTTCGTCCCAACAATTTAGCCTGAAAAGCAAAAAAGTGGGGTAGAAGTTAAGTTTCTATTGTATAATTAATTATTTTTTTCCTATTTTATTTTTAGTACTCCCTAATCCATATTAACTTACATTTTTGTGAGCCATTTTTTAATGTTCAAAATAAGTTAATTATTCAATCTTCAAAAGAGTTGTTGTCTTCCGTTTTTGCCATTCATTTACATTTTCTAGGTCATGAGTTCAAAAGACTTAATTGCTCATATTATTTATGATTTCCATTTTGAAGTATTTCAATGTGATCTAATTTTCCTAAAAAGCGACTAAATATGCCACTTTATAAATTCTATTTCTTTATCTCATCCATCTATATATCATATTTTCAAAAATTAAATAAAAGCAAACTAAAAAAATTAAGATTTTATGGATTTTGATGTTGAAGACTCGGTTGAAATAGTTCATGATATTATTATTGATGAAAACTCGGGTGAAATAATTCTAGACATGATCATTAAAGACTCGGTTAAAAAAGTTCAAGATACTATCATTGAAGAGTGGGTTGAAATAGTTCACGACCCTATCGTTGATGAAGACTCGATTGAAATAGTTCAAATCATTGAAGACTCGATTGAAATGGTTAAAGACATTAACATTGAAGATTTTAGCTCTATGTAAATTTTTATTAAGGTTTTTAAGTAGAAATATTTTGGCTCAATTTTAAATATTGTGCTGAAATTTTCAATTTAAAATTTTGGCTCCAATTCAACAATTTTTCATTAGGAAGCTAATGTCAAATTTTAGCTTTAAAAATTTGATTTCAATTTAAATTTAGTCATCCCAGGCCAGTTTTGAATTTTGTACTAAATTGAAAAGTTAGTCAATGTTGGAATCTCAAATTGAAGTATTAGTTATCATGATCAAATTCTAACCCTTTTGATGAGTAACGACTATCTCTATTTTCAAAACTAGTTTGAGAATAACTAAACGGGCAAAAGTGAAAAGTGGTGTCCAATTTATATCCTAAATTTTTTTCTTAGTGGATGTGTATTGCCTCACAAATTAAATTAATATGGACTAGAGGGAAAAGTAACTATTCTTGAACACTACGAATACCTCAATAGAGTAAGCATTTAATGAAGTGATTATATCGTAAGAAATAAATGAGATAAAGAGTCAAACTCTCATCCTAATTAATATTTTCTTAAGGGAGCGTGCGAAAGAAAAATGCATAAATAATTTAATAAATTATATATAATTATTATTATTTTGATAAACAACTATACTCTATAATTGTCCTTTTTTTTTTTTCGTGAAAGCTAGAATTTTGACTCTTTTCTTCTTCATTGTCCAACATAGAGATTTAGAAATAAACAAAAACAAAAACCAAAAAAAAAGAGATTTTAGAAATGACATCGAGTAAATTACTTACTCAGTCCCAAAGATTGACTAAAGTTGCAATCTGGTCCTTGCTATTTAAAAGCCAAATGTAGTGAAACTCACAGAATAGGGGGCCAAAATTAGCTAAGAACAAAATGAGTCATGTGGTTGTAGTGGCATAATTTTAAAAACTCATATACGTTGCCTCAGTCTCATTTTCTACTACGTGTTTAGACATGAATCTGATCATATGTTAAAAAGTAATGTTTGAAATTAAGTTGAAATAGGATATTCAAAAAATTAAAGTTATACGTTTCACTCAAAAAAATATTGAAATTTTGTGACGGATTCTTCTTTTCACTTGAATTCAACTTCAAATTGAAGTGAATAATTAACTATAATAACATATAACCAAGTCATTTTTTAAAGATGAAACTAAAAACGGAAAAAAATTGTATATCCAAACGAGCCCTTAGCTATTGATATGTGAGGACATGTTGAAGAAAAAACAGAAGTTTGCCCTATCATTTACATGGTTTTACTCTTGCTAGAAGAAATTTATGCACAAAAGTTATATAGTGTACTACAAATAGAGATAATAGTTGGTCCAAAATAGCAACATTGCATATACAATGTTTGTGTTTTAACATCCTATTGTTTCTGGACATATAAAGCAGAACAAATCTTCCTATTGATATGTTATTTTAGTTAAGGCAAAAGAAGAGAAACAATCTTCCGTATATCCTAAAGTGTTGCAACTTAATCGAACCTCCTCTAAGATATTGCAAATGCTATTCTTTAACAGAGTTTTTGCCAATCTTTAAAACTCCAAGCACATCCTCGAGAAATTGACATGTATATACAATACCAATATGAGATTGGCATTCTGATAGTCCAAAAATATTTAGCAAAAATAAAAGCCTAAAAAGTATTGGCATAAAATAGCCGGAAAAACAAATAACGCCGAATTTAAGGGTTGAAAAATATTATTATTTTATAAACATATTTTATTATAAATAACGCCTATGTTTATTCAGAGTTGTAAGAGATACATGTATTTATATATTATAGAGCTTATATTTTGGAGAAAAGTTAGAGGAATTATCCCAATGTATCTTGCTAACACTACAAGATTTGATATAGTTTTTTCTGCTAATCTACAATTTTATATAGGAAGTTCTGACCATCACGCATGTAAGAAACGAAACCAAGTATTCATAAAAGGAGATAAACGAAGCACACTTCACCAAAGTTCTTCTACACACGGTGCCCAAAAGAATTGATGATATCAACGCAACGTATCTGCTCAAGTGGCAATGCTGGTCATTTATTCACCAAGTCTCTACTAACCGCAACTTTTAAGATGATGGTGCACAAGACGGATGCAAAGATTCAAAGATATTCTCATCAGTGTGAAGTTAATACGCGTCAGAATTTTTTTTACTTACGAGATTTTGTTCCACTGGGTTTTCTTGTAAAGTTTTTAATGAAACAACTATCAATGCATATTATTAGATATGTGTTTTTCTTGTGCAGTTTTAACGGCGCATTATGTCTATCAAATAGACATTCATGTGAGTGCTACAAACATATTTGTATTATAATGAATGTCTATAAAGGTATGTGTATTGTAGTAGATACAGGTGTTTATATTATAGTGAAAGTCTATCTTTGGAAAAAGTTAGAGAAATTATTCATAAATAAGTGCTTTTCTTCAAACAGATTTCATCCCATCAAATAAAACTTCCCTCTCTCCTTCTCTATAATATTCTTATTCTTTCTTTATTATTTCATAACATTTATTAACCAATTCGTTTATTTTCATGAAGGAAAAATATTTATATTCATTAATTAACCCACTACGACTACTTTAAGGGAGAAAATATTTTTATCCCTTAATTAAACCATTAACAAAGGTTGCAACTACTTTGAAGACATGAAAATATTTTTATCCTCAATCTACGTGTATTGATTATCAAATATATGTAAGGTGAGTATAGTATAGTTAAATAAAATATAAAATATTATACTATATATATTTGGTTATGTATACATAATTATAAATTTGTTCATGTATTCAATTGAATGCATTTGATCAAGTGTACATTCACACTACAATATATGCAAAATTTATTTTATATATTTTATTTGTGTATTCAGCTATAATGATCTAAACTTAGTATTAGACGTTCAATATATATTTAATATGTGTTGAACTTTAAAATCTGACGAGAAATAGACATATATTCAAATAATACATATTTGATTAAGTATACATTCACACTATAATGTATACAAGAAATAATTTTATATATTTTCAGGTTTTCAATAGAATAGATTTAAACTTAGTATTAGATGTCCAATATATGTTTATGAATACATTTAGTATGTGATGAACATTAAAATCTGACGAGTAATAGGCACGTATTCACTTAATTTTATTTGATCAAATATACATTTGCATTATAATGTATATAAAATTTAGTTATACATTTTGTTTGTGTACTTAGTTGTTATTATCTAAACTTAATATTAGGCTGTCCAATATATTTATGTATATATTTAATATAAGATAAATTTTAAAAATTTGCTAGAAATATGCTTTTTCTTCCTCTTACTTCATTTTTCAGTTCGATAAGATCTTTTATGTGATGAACTTGAAATTTTGGATTAGAAATCTTTCAAAACAGAAACATTAGCATGATTTTATCAACTTTTTTCATAGAGATAATCTTACCAATCGATTTTACAATAAAAATCAACAAAAACTCACAAGAATAGCACAAAATTTGTTTTTCCTTTTCTTGAATTTGTTCAACCCCAATAAGTTTTTTTGCTTCGATTTGGGTACGGAGATGATCTTGCATGAGATGAAATGTAATTTTTACCTCAACTTGAAGGTAGACCTTTGCTTGTAGGTGGAGAATCTTGAAAACCAACATCTCCTATTCCTCGACAAGTTTCTTGGAAGAACATGTCTCATCCATTGAATTTACAACATAAAAAGTAATTTTTTTAATATATAAATCCTTAGTCTTAACTACTAGATAAAGAACCCCAAACACTAACTTTTTGAGGAAAAAGCACCAATAATCAAAACACACAATATACTACTAATTCGATTTACCTAAAATGAAGTTTCAAAGTTATAATAGAGAAATTTCACGGAAGAAAAAAGATACAATAAATTTCAAAAGATAGAAAAAGGATAGAGAATAAAAAAGATACTATGCAAACTTGAAAAGACACCAAAAAATTCATTTTTACTTAATTTTTTCTTGATAAAAATGTGCAAATTTGAATATAAGGCAATTTTAAAATTTTCTAATTTTACTCAGATTTTTGGATTATTTAGTGTCATTTTCAATTAATTCCAAGTGTAAAAGGATATTTTTCCGCTAATTAATAAAACCAAGGCCATTTTATGCTAATTTGACCGGTGAAGTATACACACCGTGTCATTTATTCAAAATCTTATGTAGAGAAAGATTTTCAAAATTCTGAAATTTGAATGTTACACTAAATTTAATCAAACTTAAATATAAATACTGAACACTCTCAATTAAAATAAAACTAAAAGAATCGCTCAAAATGCTTGGTACAGTGAAATACAGAGAGCTAGCTACCCCTGAATTTTATATCCTTACAATTTGATACTTCTTTCTCATTTTCAAAATAAGCGCCCTTTTCATTTAATAGTCAATTTGATTAATTTTTTTAAAATAAATTAGATTAGATGAATTTAATATTTGCAAAATTTAAATATTCAAACAATATACTTAAAAATATTATAAATTGTACAATTTTGCTATCAATATGATTAAGAAAATACATTTTAAATACTAATAAAAATTGCAATTTAAATCTCGAGAAATAAATAAACTACGTAACAATGGGACCGAAGGAATATTAGAAAATATTTATGAGCTAAGTTTTAATGAGTAAACAGTAGAATTAAGCGGTAAATAAGCACATGAACACCACATTTTAATGAACTTAAGTTTATAGTTGTGTTTGGAGTAAGAAAACTTAGTTCATATGTTAATGTCAAATCAATAAGTACAATATATATTGTATATATATTTATCAATTAATCATAGT
This sequence comes from Datura stramonium, assembly GCA_018107945.1. Classification (NCBI taxonomy): domain Eukaryota; kingdom Viridiplantae; phylum Streptophyta; class Magnoliopsida; order Solanales; family Solanaceae; genus Datura; species Datura stramonium. The sequence goes on from JACEIK010001353.1 coordinate 167,757, forward strand.
TATATATATTTTTCTATCTTAAAATTAAATTATTTAATCTGAGATAAAAATATATATTTTCTGTGCTTTTCTTTTGTCTAAAAAGAAACGGAGAATTAACGCAATACAAGCTCTGGCTTATTCTTACTCCTGCAACCAAAACACTGTTTTAGAGGTTCTTGCTAAATCGGGCGATAGAATAGAAGTCTCACTACTACCTTTTAGTCTTAATCAGATAGTAGTGCTTAGGAATGAAAATTGTACTGAACAATATCCATTCTTTGGTCATATGGTGTGGTATGAGAAAAAAATATTTTTGTATTTATGCAAAGACTTTTTAAAAACTTTTTAAAAATAAAAAAACACTTCTCCTCACCCTTATGAGATAGTAATGTTAGATGACAATGAAATAACGAAATAATAATATTGCAGGCGAAAACGCCAACCTACCAATAGAAAATACTTGACGAGGGAACATTATAAATTCCTTCAGTCAAGTTAAATACATAAGACTTAAAAAGGGAATTTATAAAGTAGCGACACGTGATATTGGCACGGCTCAATCAAAAAGTAGGGTCAAAACTTGTTTGATAACTGCTTTCTCATTGAACCGCACCAACATCTCGTATAATATACCTGCAAGTTCAACACAACACACTTTTGAATTCAAATTTTCCTCTTTCATCACCTGTTATAATGCAACCAATATAAAAAGTTAATGATAAAAACAGAGAGAAGATAAAAGAAAGGATTTTGAAAGATGAAAGGCAATATAAAAAGTTAATGACAAAAACACAGAGAAAATAAAAAGAAAGGATTTTGAAAGATGAAAGGCAATGAGAAATTGAAGAAAATTGTGAGGGGGAGGGAATTGAACTTAAGGAGAAGAGGGGGGAAAATGCAACCACTTAGTAGCATTAAATTGGAGTGGGGCATTAAATAGAGCCAACTACTCAACAAGAAAGGAAGTTGGAAAATTAAGTAAAGGAGGTGAAAGAATCGTGAAAAGAAGACTCAAAAGGGAGACAAATCTGAAGCCATTTAATGCCATTTCATTTAATGGGCATGGACTAGTAGGGCAGAGGATGTTTGGTTCTGTTTCAAAAAATAAAAAATACTTGCATTCAAATTACTTTTTTCTCATTGGCGCTCCCCTAATTAATATTCACGTTCGGATCATCTTGCGCACCTCGACTAATTTCATGAGTATCAAATAGTTCTGTTTATCAAGCTTTGAACATATAAAAATGAAATTATCTAACACGCTTTGCTTCCCCACTAAAATTTTGAATTTAAAACCTAATGATTCTTAACTCCATTCATTGATTATTATGTCATATGTTTGGGTGCAGATCAATGTGTACTATGTTGTGGTGGGGAATTCTTGTCCAACCAAAGACTAGACATACAAAATCTCTTTCTTTTTTTTTTTCAAGGGGCAGAAAAAATCATGACTATTTTAAGCACGCTTCCCTTGGCTTGCCCAGAAGAAGGGTAAATTTGAAGTAAATGCAGACTATTTATGCTCAACAATTCGGTTCAAGTAAAGACAAAATTATCATATGATGGCTCATTAAAGGGTTATTTGTCTAGCTTTGTAACAACTACCAGACGCAAGTAGATAGAGTTAATCAATGACAATAAACTCAGGTTTTGATGAATTCATTGGTAGGATATATTGTACTCCCCACGTTTAAAAATAAATGGTGTTTTTTTACTGACTTACCTTTAGTAAATATCTTGAAAAAGATGCAACTCTTCAATATTTTGTTGATTATGTAAAACACTCTCCATTTAAATAATGATAAAAATGAAAGAACATCATTAATGTGTTCTTGATTATGTAAAACATCACTTATTTTGAAACAAAATTAAAAGACTAAAACATCACTTATTTTGAAACAGAGGGAATACCATATAGGTGTACACTACTAGAAATAGAGATTTTCTCCACCGCAAATCAATGGAAATTTTGTGTTATAAAACATGATTTTCTCACTCATTTCCCACCGAACCAGTTCACTGGAAAATGTATGGTGGGAAACAATTTCTCACTGAAATAGTGAGAAGTTTCATATTTTTTCCATGTGAAAACACTATTGTTTTTTCATTTCCCACATATAATTGATGGGAATAGCCACTTAACATTTTTCAGCGGGATTTCTTTTAGTAGTAGTAATTCTTCTTTGGACATTGGAACTAAATACTAAGAGCCCGTTGGATTAAAATTAGTACCAAAATAACTTATCTTTGGCATAACTCAACCCCAAAAGCTAGCTTATGAAGAGAGGATTGTCCAAATCCATATAAAGAGACCACTCATCTCATTAAACACCTACGTGAGACTTTTTCATTCTTCAACAATAATCCCTGAATAATTGATCATGGGATAAAATAGTGAAATTGACAAAAATTTGTCTAAGGTTCTAAAGTTCGGTAGAGAAAATATAAAAAGATAAATAAGGTGGAGAGTATTTTTGTAGATAAATAAATTATTTATAAAAATTATGCTATATATATTATTTTTAATATGACATGTCAAACGGTCAATAAAATATAATAGCAAAATAAGTAATCCCATCATGAATAATCACAACATAACTTTGTTTCCAAACCAAATGAACCCCAAGTGTTTGTGGTACCTCTTCTCTTTCTCATTTTGGCACAGTAAATATTTGTACTAAAGTTTCATTGATGCATTTTTTGATTAATATTGCAAGAGATATAAACAGAATTTCAAAGAGGAGAAGGCCATGGCTTTTTAGGCCCAATGCATACACTTGAAGAATTGTAGGTAGACATGACACTTGACGGAGGGAGTTGGGCACAATTATATGGGCTGGACCAGTTACCTTTCGAACTGGGAAGTGCACAGATTGTTGATGTTGGGGCTACCTCTATTTAAGACATAATCGAAGTTTATAAATTTTTGTAACATTAACTAATTTGGAATTATATATGTGCACGTTTGAGGTTAAGCTTAAAAATCCCAAATTTCAAATATGTATGAAATTTGACAGTTGTTATCAAATGGTAGACACCACTTAGCAAATATTTTGAATATACACCTACTTGAAAACATATTGAGGTAAAGACTAGCATATTACAGTAAGTCACACTTGCACTAAAAAGTTGTAAAGTTTTTATGATGATCTGTTTTATTTGAAGTTTGTCAATAGCGACTAGAAATTAAATAATTTAAAAAAAAAACGAATATAACTTAAATAATATGATGAAAACTGGCCAGAAGTGCAATTCTTACCTTTCCAACCACGCCAAGCCCACAAACCCAAGGGGGAGGCAGACCAGTACATTTAACTGCGCTTTGTCATTCAAATTGACTGATTTATAATAATTTCCTGTTGTTGGATGATTTTTAATTTTTATTTTTGAAAATTAAATTTATATTTAATATAACATAAATTTTTTAATAGCATG
>JACEIK010001353.1:177923-218986 GCA_018107945.1 Datura stramonium
TGAATATTATAGTAAAATATATATTTTATTTATTATTTTTTTAAAAAAGATGCAAAATTCACTATGAACAAATAAAAGTAACTGGAAAGAAGAAATTGAGTTTATTAGTAGAAAGTACAGATAGTTGATCACACAATGCAACTAATTAATTAATTAATGAATGGAACATAAATACTTGGAACAAGATTGTCATTTCCTTTTCTTTTGGATTTGGTGATCCTAGGATTTTCTAGGTACATCTATTCAAGTTTTAATTTTGGATGTTTTTTCTTTCTTTTTAAATTTTGAGCAATAGTAGATTAGTTTTTCATCAATATATATATATCTTTATCACCTAATGCGAATGCAAGTGAGTAGCTCCAAGTAGAAGAAAATAATATCTTGTTTTAAGTGGAAGTAAGATGAATTTTATTTTAAATAAGAGCAAGATAATAATTTTGATCAAGTGTTGTAATCAAATGATCACTTGTTATAACTCCAATGAATCAACATTATCTTGGGAGTTTCTTCCGTTTGTATTGGTTATTTCTCTTGCAATTATAGACTATTATTACAATTGTTAATTATCAAATACTTATAACTTCATTAATTTGCTACAATTGTTATTAGAACAATATTTTCCACTCTCTAAACAAATTAACATTGAAGAATACTTTTTAGAAAATGTTTGATATAACTGAAGGATTTCAGTTTCAATTTCATCATGTCGCAGGAGTCTTCTGTCATCTAGACTAGTTAGGACAAATATACTATTAGTACTAGTTCTAGCTTTCATGCAGACAAAGAAATACTTGTTGTTACAATCCCTAGTGCTATTTTCTCCATATACATCAGTGAGGACATATAGTTAAATGAACACATTATCGAAGAAGAGGAAAAACCTTAGCGCCGTCGTAGACATAATTGAGTAACGCCGGAGTTTCGATTGCCTACGGTATACGGTGGCTATGACCACCACATCATCTGGACAGAATCCCCCCGGGGAGGAAGTCAAAGCTCCATTAACATTCGCTGCAACATTACGTCCTATACCAATGCAAGCTAAACCAATTCCAATGAAACCTATCACGTATCTGCATGGAGAACTTAGAGTGGTCTGGGAAGAGGAGGAAATAAATCAGATGATTATCAAGGAGAATCTGCAGTTTGCGATTATAGGAAAATTTTCATATGGATGACCGGACATTCATGAGTTGAGAAAACTTCTCCCTAAACAGTATAATCTGAAAGAGGACTGCAATATTAGGGTTTTGAATAATAGACATGTGCTGATTAGGGCATCTAACATGGAGGATTATGTTAATTTGTTGTCAAAGCCAGTGTTGTATATTACTCACAGGAATTGGACCTATTCAATGAGAACTTTGAAGTGGGATCCATTGTTTGACCCGGATGAGGAGACAACTATAGCTATTGCTTGGATATTTTTCCCTCTCTTCCTCCGAATTTTTTCATGAAAGAAGCAATTTTCTCATTGGCTGCAGCGGTAGGTAAACCATTTCAAGTGGACATGACGACTAAGCATCAAACCAGGCCTAGTTGTGCTCGAGTGAAGGTTGAGGTGGATTTATTAGGGGAGTTTCTGAAAAGAATCAATATAGGGATGAGAAAACAAAATGGAAAAGTGATTGAGAAGTAGATCCCTATTAATTATGATTATGTCCTTAAATATTGCAACAATTGTAAGATACAAGGGCATGGAGAGCATGAATGCTTTGTTTTGCATCCGGAATTGTACCCTAAGATTAGGGAGGAGGACAAAAGGAGAAATAATATACAGGAAGGGATTGATAAAGGGAAGAATACTAAGCAACAGGAAGAAGAAGAACAAGGGAGGAAGGAGAAGGATCAATAGTTTCAGATTTACAAAAATAAGAGGAAGCAGGAATCAAAGAGTAAGAGATAGGAACAGAAACAACAACAGAAGACGCAAGAGGTAACAATAAATAATACTTTTGATGTACTGAAAGAAAAGAAGCAGGAGGAAGAGAGCACAAATGTAGGGAATCAGGGGGAATCTAAACAGAAGGGTGATACTAGGCAACATAATGACAAAGTAGATTCAAAGGCACAAGAATAGGACATAATTATTGGGAGTACAGTGAATGACAACTCCAAGGCTATGGTGATTTGGGAAGCAAAAAAGGATGATAAGGAGACCAGTATAGAGAAGAGAAAGTTGAAACATATGAACAATAATATACAGGTGGTAGAGGAAATGCAAGATTCAGTGGTAGTGTATGATACAGGGGAACAACTGGATCGACAAGTACAGGAATAGGAGGAGGAGGGTGATTTAGAAGATAACATTAAAAATATAGGAAGGATAGGAGATTTATCTCCAAGAAATATTGATGATATGAAAGCAGACCCAAAATGGAGTATATCTCAATCAGCAGTACTTTTACAGGTACAAACAAGGAGAAGTAAGGAGAGATCTTTAAGTAGTGATCAATGATTGACAAGCTTAAATTTTCTGGAACATAAGATCTGTTAATACTCAAAATGCCTTTGAGAGATTAACAGGCTTAAACATAAGACATCATTACTCGTTTATAGCGTTGATGGAACCATTTCAAGATCCTGTTGAGATAGAACAATTTAAAAGGAACTTGGGAGTAGATTATGGAGTTGCTAATAGCTCTTCCAAAATATGGGTCTTTTGGAGAGAAGGTTGGAAGGGAGAAGTAGAGCTGGATACTCATCAGCAGATCACTATAAATTTGAAGCTTTTGGAAGAAGCTTTAGAATTACATCAGTGTATGCAAGATGTAGTGCTCTGAAAAGGTTGGAACTATGGATGATTTAGAATATGTTGCTCATCATAATTCAGAGCCTTGGGTAGTAGGAGGAGACTTCAATATTAGTTTAAATGAGGATGAAAAATAGGGAGGCTTGCCCTTTATGCTTAATGAAGGTTTAGACTTTGCTCATTGTTTGAGTAAATATGCTCTGAAGGAATTGAAGACAGTGGGGAGTAAATTTACATGGTGGAATGGGAGAATAGAGGAGGATTATATTTTCAAGAGGTTAGACAGTTCTGGTTAATGAGGAATTTTTTGACATTCTTCCATCAAGTGAAGTTCATCATTTGATTAGACAATGGTCAGATCATGCGCCTCTTCATGTTATTTGTAAGTTGGAGGAAGAGGTTGTTGTCAAGCCTTTTTAAGTTTCTTAATTTCTAGACTAATCATAGTCAATTTAAGAAGCTTGTAGAGAAGAACTGGAAGGTTGATTTTGTGGAGTCACCATTCATGATATTTAAAGCAAAGCTGCAGAGAGTTAGAAGGGCTTTAGCAGCTTGGAGTAAATTTGCTTATGGAGATATATTCCAAAGGGTTGCTACAATGGAAGACATAATAGGAGTTTTAGAAATGCAATTGGAGATAATGCCTTCTCAGGAAAATAGAATGAAGTTAATGAAAGATGAGATAGAATTAAAGAGATATAGAAAGCTGGAGATAGATTATGGAGACAGAAGGCAAGAATGCAGTGGTTCAAAGATGGGGATAGTAATTCCAAATTCTTCCATGCTTATGTTAAAGGAAGGAGGAGGAAATTGTTGATAGGAGCAATAAGGAATAATCAAGGCTTGGTAATGACATCTCAAGAAGACATTGGCAGAGAGGCTGTGGCTTTTTTAAGGATCAGTTTAAAAAGGAAGGAACCAATAACTGGTTAGTTTTGATGGATAACATCCCCAAATTGATTACTTCGGAGGAGAATGAGGAGATGATAAAACTGCCTACTAAAGGGGAAGTTAAGAAGGTTGTCTTTGATTTTAATGGGGATAGTACTAGTGGATCGTATGGTTTCTCTGGGATATTTTTTCAGACATGCTGGGATATCATTGGGATTGATGTGACTAACATGGTTAAGTCTTTCTTTTGTGGACAAGAATTGCCTAGATTTATAACTCATACAAATCTGGTTCTGATTCCAAAGAAAGAAAAAGCTGAAACATTCAATGATTATAGACCAATTAGTCTTAGTACTTTTGTGAATAAGATTATATCTAGAATACTACATGGCAGGTTGGTGGATTGCTTACCAATGATTATTTTCAAATATCATACTGGATTCATGAAAGGGAGGAGCATAACAGAAAAATATTCTATTGGCCCAAGAGATTATTAGAGATATGAACATGAGGAACAAATGACAGAATGTGGTAGTGAAGTTGGACATGGCTAAGGCGTATGATAGAGTATCTTGGATTTTTTCTAACAAAGGTACTCAGATGTTTTGGTTTTTCTGAAGTGATTATTGATATGATGTGGAGGTTAATTTCTAGTAACTGGTACTCAGTTTTGGTTAATGAAAAGCCAACTGGTTTTTTCAAATCATCTAGGGTGTTAAACAGGGGGATCCTATATCTCCAGTTCTTTTTATTATTGCTGCTGAAGTATTGTCTAGAGGATTGAATAGTCTTCATGACGATTCAGAGTTCAGAGGATTTGGACTTCCTAAATGGAGTACAGAAATTAACCATTTGTCATATGCTAGTGACACTATTTTGTTTTATTTTGGGGATAAAAAGTCAGTCAAGAGGATAGTGAGGGTATTGGTGGAGTATAAGAAAGTGTATGGTTAGAGGATTAATAGGGAGAAAAGTTTTTTCTACTTACATGAGAAAATACCTTCCTTTGTGGGATCCAAATAGAAGAAATGGATTAGAATTAATAGAGGTATGTTCCCTTTCACTTGCCCAGGATGTCCAGTATTTTATGAGAGAAGGAGAAATTCTTATTTTGAAGACATATTGAGGAAAATAACAAAAAGGATTATGGCATGGCAAAACAAATGGCTCTCTTATGGAGGAAGATATATTTTAATAGCTCATGTTTTGCAATCTATGCCTGTATATTTGTTGTCAGTTATGAATCCTCCAAAAGGAGTGATAGATCAGATTCATAAGGTTACTACTAAGTTCTTTTGGAGTAAAACTGGAGGTAATAGAGGTAAACATTGGATTTCTTGGGAAGACATGTGTTATCTCAAAGAGGAAGGGGGAATTGGTTTTAGGTCATTGCATGATGTATCAAGGGTATTGATGTCAAAATTATGGTGGAATTTCAGAACATCCATATCTCTATGGAGTTCTTTTATGTGGAATAAATATTGCAAAAAGCTTCATCTCAGTATAACACATGGTAAAGGAGCTTCTCACATCTGTAGAAAATTGGTGCAAGTAAGAGAAGAAATGGAGCAGGATATATGGTGGCAAACTAAGGCTGGAAATGTAAGTTTTTGGTATGATAACTGGACTCAAAAAGGCGCTTTACACTGTATAGAGGAGGCAGAACGTGAGTTTGAGGAAGTAGAAGTTAAGGATTTCATTACACAGGGGGACTGGAATGTGAACAAATTGAAGGAGAATATTTTAGTGGAGATGACTAATCATGTTATGAAGCATATAAGGCTAGAGACGAGAGAGGATAATGACAAGGCCTGGTGGATGTGAAATTCAAGAGGTATATTCACAGTAAAATCAACTTATCAAAATATGAGGAGTAGAAGAGAGGAGAGAGGATCAATGAAGAATATATGGGTAAAGGGACTGCCATTTAAGATATGCTTCTTTATGTGGAGGATGTGGAACGACAGAATTGCTACTGATGATAATCTTAGAAGAATGAGATTTCAAATGGTATCCAGATGTCATTGTTGTGAGAAGCATGAGGTGGAAACTATGAAATATTTATATCTAACAGCTCCCATAACTTTAAAGTTATGGAAGCAGTTTGTTTCTTGTGCAGGTATAACTGTCGAAGGAAGGAGCTTACAACAAATAATTGCAGATTGGTGGAATGTTCCAGGGAATCAAATGTTTAAGGAGATATGTAAAACAGTTCCCCCTATAATTCTTTGGGAGCTATGAAAAAGAAGGAATACAAGGAAAAATGGGAAGGAGGTGAACTTTTAGAGATTGTTAATGTTATGTCGACAAGGAATTCATCATTATGCTAAGTGAAAGTACCCACCATGAGAGATACCTTACAGATCGGAGGAGTTGATTGAAATCATGTAGAAATACAAGTCTACTATTCAGTATACAATTCTTAGATGGGAGAAACCAAGGAGTGGTTGGCTGAAGTGCAATATTGATAGATCGAGTAGAGGTAATCCAGGGATGAGTGCATATGGATATTGTCTAAGAGATCAAAATGGGGATCTAGTCTTTGCAGAAGCGCAGACGATTGGTATAACTACCAACATGGTAGCTGAGGCTCAAGCAGTGAGATTAGCCCTGAGATACTGTCATAATACTCAGGAGAGCATTATAGAAACAGACTCTCTAAGTCTGCAGAAAATATTGCTAAGGGAATGGAAAGTGCCTTGGGAAATTGCGGATATAATGGATGAATTTTTGAAATTCTACCAAGCATGAACATTCAAGTGAGACACATATTCAGAGAACTAAATTAGCTAGCAGACAGTTTAGCTAATAGTGCATACAATTATGAAGGAAGAATTTCATATGAATGCTTTAACCAACTACCATCAACAAGCAAGAGAATATTAAATTCAGACAAATCTAACATTCTATATTTGAGGGTTAACTCCAGAAAGGCAAAATTCTAAACCTTTCAGCCATATGCAAGAAGATAGATACAAAAATCTCATTGTATATTTACAGAAATTCATAAGTCCAGTGGGGTTGCTACCTAATCGGGCCTAAGGTAGCTTCAAAAAGGAGATACCAGCAAAAACAGGGCTAGATTTGATATGGAAGCACACGATGAAGACATGAAGATGAAGAGGAGGAGTGACTTGGTTTTCCCCACCTGCTGCATCTATGGAGGACTTTCATCGATTGTTGACATAGCACCTGTAATTTCCCTAAACTCTTGGAAGATTCACCTAGAAAAATGGAGTAAAGTCAGAGTAGGAAGATGGATTAATGGAGATGAAAGATGTCGAGATTACCTCTTTGAGCTACAAATGTGAGATAATCGAAGTTGGGTGGACGATTTATCACCCAGAGAAGGAGAAGATGCAATGTTGGATTGAATGAGGAGGCATACCGATAATAATGGAATGAACCCTAGGTTTTCGGATTAGAGAGGAAATGAGGGGATGACTGATTTTATTTTGCTTTGTAAAGACCTTTGATTTTCTTATTTTTAATAAATAAAAGAGCAAGGCTCTAGTTGATGTAAAAAAAAAACAGTGAGGAAGGAATGACATTATCCATATGCTGATTAATTTGTATTTGAATATTATCAAGAGTTTCCCTAACTTCTTGCATTCTTCTCTTCGATCCATACTACCCATTTCATGATGTAACAAAGCCTTAAAAGGTTTTTTGTATAACTAAAGTTTTAGCCACACCCTGTACATCCCTCTTCCTTTCATACTCTGATTCCAAATGGATTCCACAGTCTATGAAAATTTCTCATGGTCAGCTACAATGTTAAGAAATCTGAAAAACATGTGTTGTCTATCACCCGTGTTATGATGTTCCATGTGAATAGGGGAATGGTCAAAGAACCCATTCTCTCTAAATTGTGTAGTAAGTGTCCCATGTTCCATCACCCAAAAAGCATTATAAAGTGCTCTATAAATTTTACTCTAGATATGACCATTAGTCCATGTATATTTCCTCCCACTTTATTTCATATGAGTCAGGTTTAAAGTGTTTAAAACATGTTGGAAGTCCCTAGTCTTAATATCAGTTACTTGTTGGCCCCAATTCTATCAGTCTCAAATAGAGGGGCATTGAAGTTCCCACAAATACACCAAGGATCATTTATGTTGTTTCTTAATTTGAGAAGGTTTTGCCACAAATCTCTTCTATCTTCAATTGTGTTCTTAGCATATACAAATGTAGCCTCACAACAAAAGTTAGAGCATTATTCAGCTACTCTTAGGTGCATATATTGGCTATGTATTTTCAAGACCATTAGATTTATCACACCAGGCTTTATATAACACACAAATACTATTATTAGTGGCTTCTAAATAATTATGAGCAAATCTCCATCCTCTAGCTAAGTTGTTGATACACTTGTTGAAATTATATTGAAGACTCAATATAATTGCAGAAAAAAGTGAAATTTCAATGGTCGGAGGCCTGTGAGAAGAGCTTCCAAGAGTTGAAGACTCAACTCACCTTAGCACTAGTGTTGACTCTACCTAAGGGTACTGATAGATTTGTGGTATATTGTGACGCCTCGAGGATCGGCCTTGGTTGTGTGTTAATGCAGCACGGTAAGGTTATAACCTATGCTTCTAGGCAGCTTAAGGTCCATAAAAAGAATTATCCGACTCATGACCTTGAGTTGGCAACAGTAGTATTTTCCTTCAAGATTTGGAGATACTATCAGTATGGGGTCCATATGGATGTGTTTACGGACCACAAGAGTCTACAATATGTGTTTACCTAGAAGGATCTAAACTTGTGACAAAGAAAGTGGTTGGAGCTTCTTAAAGATTATGATATGAGTGTCCTTTATCATCCGAGAAAGGATAATGTGGTGGCAGTCGCTCTTAGCAGACTTTCTATGGGGAGTGTGTCTCATGTAGATAAGGGGAGAAAGGAGTTAATGAAGGATGTGCATCGGCTTGCACGACTAGCGGTTTTCCTTGTTGATTCGACAGATTATGGTGTTGTTATTTAGAATGGTTCAGAATCCTCTTTGGTGACTAAAGTCAAGGCCAGGAAAGATGAGGAATTGATTCTAGTAAATTTGAAGGAATCGATTCAGAATCAAAAGGTTGAGGTCTACTCCCAAAGGGGAGATGGAGTACTTCAATATCAGGGTCATTTGTGTGTTTCAGGTGTTGATGATTTGAGAGATCGGATGTTGGATGAGGCTCGTGGTTTTCAATATTCTATACATCCAGGCGCTACCAAGATGTATCGTGACCTACGAGGAGTCTATTGGTGGAGTGGCATGAAGAAGGACATAACGGAGTTTGTGGTTAAGTGTCCTAATTGTCAACAAGTGAAAGTGGAGCATCAAATACCTGGAAGTGTGCTTCAAGAAATTAGTATCCCTACATAGAAGTGGGAGGAAATCAATATGGACTAAACTATAGGGTTGCCTCATACTCTTCAACAGTATAACTTTATTTGGATGATGGTAGACAGGTTGACTAAGGCAACTTATTTTCTACCGGTCAAAACTACCGATTCAGCGGAGGATTATGATAAATTTTAAATTCGGGAGTTAGTTCGGCTGCATGGAGTGCCCTTATCCATCATATCAGATAGAGGTACTCAGTTTACCTCCCAGTTTTGAAGGTCATTTCAGAAGGGACTTGGTACTCAGGTCAAGCTTAGTACAGCTTTTCACCCGCATATAGATGGTCAGGTTGAGCAGACCATTCAGACTCTTGAGGACATGTTGAGAGCATGTATAATTGATATTAAAGGTAGTTGGGATGATCACTTACCTCTCATCGAGTTTTCATATAAAAACAGTTGCCATTCCAACATTCAAATGGCTCCATTTGAGGCTCATTATGGGTGGAGGTCTAGATTGCCTATTGGTTGGTTTGAAATCGGCGAAGCTATGTTGATAGGTCCAGATTCAGTTCATGAGGCTATGGAGAAAGTTCAGCTTATAAGGGAAAGGCTGAAAATAGCTCAGAGTCGTCTAAAGTCCTATGCATATATGAGGAGTAGAGAACTTGAATTTGATATTGATGATTAGGTGTTTCTGAAGGTGTCTCCCATGAAGGGAGTAATGACATTCAGGAAGAAAGGGAAGCTTAGTCCTCGATATATTGGCCCATAGAAGATTTTGAGACGTGTTGGCAAGGTGGCCTTGGAGTTAGAGTTGTCCTCAGAGTTAGCTTCAGTACATCCAATTTTCCATATATCACTTTTGAAGAAGTGCATGGGTGACTCGACTTTGGTTGTTCAAGTGAAGAGCATAGGTGTGAAGGATAGCCTTAGTTATGAGGAGATTTCGATTGAGATTCTTGATTGACAGGTTCGAAAGTTAAGGAACAAAGAGGTAGCTTCAGTAAAGATTTTGTAGAGAAATCAGCATGTTGAGAGAGCTACATGGGAATCCGAAGCAAATATGATGGCGAAATACCAACATCTTTTCCCTTCCTTCCTAGTTCCAACTTGAGGTATCAGTTTTCTCCCTAATACTCAATTCATTTTCATGTCCAGTTCATCCATTCTAGTTTCTTTCATGTCAGTGCATGTATGCGTGATTCATGAATTCAGTTCAATCATTTATTTCAGTCTGGAGTGAGTCACTCCCTCAGTTTCCAGCTTTAGCTATTTAGTATTTGGGATGACAGTTATATTCCCCAACTTTTTAGTATGTGTACCCACATTTGAGGATGAATATTCCCAAGGGGGAGATATTGTAATACCTTGAAAGTTTCTAAGAAATGGATGGGAAAAATCAGAAATGAGTTCTGCAAAAAAATATAAATTTTTGCATCAGAATGACTCGTGGTATGAGTCGTGATAGGAAGTGACAGTTTGTGGTCTCAGTCGTGGTGGAACTCTAAAGTTGGGGTCCAGACTACGAGTCGTGAGGTATAGGTACGACTCGTGATTAGGAGTCGTGATGAGTTTCCTTGTGGTGCCAGGGTATGATGTCACGGATCATGGTACGACTCGTAGTAAGTAACAACGAGTTGTGAGGGGAGTCCTGGTTAGGGTTTGGAAGGTGATGGGGATGATTCACGACTTACAGTACAACTCGCGGTAGGATACTATGAGTCGTGATATGCAATCGTGGTAAGATTCAGAGATATTGTAGGGGGAAGCAGTGGTGACCACGAGAGGTAACCACGAGTCGTTACTTCATGGTACGACTCGTGGTGAGGGTCGTGATAACTGGCAGTCCCCATTTTCCAGATTTTTTTCATCAAGGGTATTTTTATAATTTCTAAGCTCCTAAGTCCTAAGAAATGTCATTTTAAGCTCTGTTAGGAGGATTTTAAGAGGGTTTATCCCATTCTAATTCATTCAACTCCCATGCATGCAAGAGTAGGGGCTTCTCTTTGAAGATCAAACTTGAAAGCCTCCAATTCTCCTCCAATTCCCTTGGGCTTTCAAGGAAGGGCGTGAAATCAGATTTTTCAGGTATGTAGGGCTTGAATGAGAGTTTCTTTCACTCTCATGCTCAAAATTCTTTTCAATTTCATGAATTTAAGTTCTAGATCAGGTTCTTGATCTCATGGGATTTATTCGTAATTTTATGAAATTCTTTATGATTTATTTATGGGTCAATTTTCTTTATGTTCTAAATCATGTTTTAAGATCTATGGGTAGATTTTATACCCATTTTGACTATTAGTTCATAGTTTCAAATTTTAATCAATTTATGCCCAATTATGCAAGTTTTTATGAAAAAGTTAAGTTATAATCCTATTATGATTTTGATCTTCCCAAGACCTAGATTATGATTCATGACTTATGCTATGATTTCCTTAATGAATTTATGTATTTCAAGTATAGTGATTTTTCTCAAGCATGTATATCCTTTATGATTTATGTGTTTATGATTTTGGCCGACTCACGAGCCCTAATTCATGGCTAATCATGTAGTTCAAGTATGATCAAGTATGTTATGATTTATCTATCCATGAGTTTCATGAATGATTTCACGATTTTTATATGAGCCCTCATGTGCATGTTTTTGGGAGCAGTGTCTAGCACCGAGTAGACCCGGCATTCAGGTAAACTCGTGGTCTTAAAAATATTTGCCATTGTAGGTATATGTATTTCATGGACCCTTTGTGATATCACGTCATGCACATCCCTTGCCAGCAAGCTTGGGACGGCTCTGCCACTTGAGCGAGATAGTTGAGGCATCATGTAAGCTCTATCATGATGGTGTCGGTTAAGAAGAGTTCTCTCATTGCTCCTCATGATTTATGAATTTTAATGTTTATGATAATTTGGCTCAAGTTACGTATTACAAGGTTTCTCTTGTGATTATGACTATGATTAGATTATGAATGGTTTGAAAACCTTGAGCCCTCATGTTTATGTTATGATTACTATTGCATGTTTTGAACAGTCCTGCTCTTACGAACTCTTATGATTTTGATTGGTCTATTTTATTTACCTTGCATACTTAGTACATTCCAAGTACTGACCACATACTCTATGCTGTATCGTTTCATAATATAGGCTCAGACGCTCAGGATCAGTCCCTTCATTAGTCGATCGTCAGAGCTCACTTAGCCAGCTATTGGTGAGTCCTCATCCTTCGAGGACCTTCATTTAGTTGTATTGTTGCTATTTCTAGTTTCAGACAGTTAGTGAGCTAGTTGGGATCTTGTCCTATCAACTCGTCCTGTATGTAGAGGCTTATCATACATAGTTATGTTTTCGACTCAAATTCAGTGTTATGTATTACATTGTTCGGATGTTTTAGATATAAAGTTTTCCACTATTTTAGATGTTAGATTTCCGTAATTATTTATGTTGAGCTTTAGTTATCATGTTCATGCCATGGATAGGCTTGGAGCCAATTATGATTCTAGATTCTGTATCTTGATTCGGGCTTATGTTCGGGTCGTGACAAGTAGTGTATTAAATATTTATGTTAATAATATATTGTAACACCTCGAATTCCGAATGGGCTAATTGAATGCCTTTAGATAAGGTTCAAACATTTTTTGGATTTTCATTTGATAATTGACGGGGCCATCATTTAGTCGATGACCCGTCATGTTAAACCATGGAAATTGGTTAGAGAAAGACCATCTACATGGAGTTTTTCACGGCTCATTCAACTGACCATTTTTCAGTCGAAGACCCATCCTGTGAACCGTGGAAGATCCACGGAGAGATGGCCACTTCACTGGAAAGGTTGCACGATCGAGTCCATGGACCGTCGTCCTAGTTGATAGTCCATCCACCCACCCGTAGAATGATTCCAGAGAGTTGGTAAAAAACTTAAGGTAAGGAGATGGTCCAGTCGACGATCCGTCATCCAGAAGGATGGCCTGTTGACCTGGATATTGAAAGCTACCAATTTGTTTCCCTTGAAAAAGACGGACTAGTTGACGACTTGTTGTCCGAAGGATGAGTCATTGACCTAGCCATCAAAGTTTAATAGTATTGCCTCCTTGTTCTTGAGTTCCAAAGCACGGTCCGTCATCTGAAGGATGACCCCATGGAAACTTAAATATAGAATTTTAAAATGGTTTCTCCAAGGGTATTTTCATAACTTCATATATTTTAATCCTATACTATGTCGTTTTAGGGTTTTTTTAGAGGGAAGTTAAAGGTTCTTAGTCGACTAACCTCCCACTCCCTTGCATAACATCGGAACACTCAGGGAAACAATACACTCCAAAAATCTCAAGAAAAGCTAGGGTGTTTCTTCTCCAAACCCTAGGATTCTCAAGAAATTAGAAAGAATATGTCAGTCCAGGTATGTGGGATTATCAATAAGGAATTTCTTTCACCCTTATACCCAAAACTCAAGTCTAAATTTATGCTTTCAACTACAATTATATAAATTCATGATTTAAGGGATAAAACCTATTCATGCAACAACTATGAATTTTTGCTTAGTATGTCTCCCTCATGATTCGCGCATGAATTTTACAGTTATGTGTGGGCTACATTTTTAGAAAAATCTCCGTTTAACTCTATACTTAGAATGCAACATGATTTACTTAGTTTGAGCAAGTTCTCAAAATGCTTCATCATATTATGATCTTATGATTTCAGAATTAATACAACTTGCATGGCTAGTTTAGTATTTTAGATATCTCAGTAAATAGTACGATTTTAACTAGCCTATGAAAATCTTCTATATGTCAGTTATAATTATAAGCATATGTATATAGTTTTGGGAGTAGTACTTAGCACTGAGTGAATGCAAGTTCAGACAACCCAAGTTCCAAACTACCTGCCACCATAGGATAAGGGGTCCTTCCCAGTTGAGAGTGTCTCCCTTTGCCCAAATGGGCTCATGAGTGAATTCATGCCAGTCATGATTCTTACCTTTGGAAAGGTATAGAACACCCTTCCAACTAGGGTTACATGTTGGACTCCATGGTACTCACATGATTTATATCGGTTACGAGAACCTCCCACATATATATTTTAGTAGTAATTGTACATGGCCCATGTTTTCAGTTGAATGAATTTGCTTCATGACTTACAAATTTATTCAGCTCTATATGCATGTTTTACTCTTGGGTCTTTGTATATTAGTTTATGTCTATTCAAGATATTTTACCTACTCAACATGATTTTAGTTTTCAGTATGGTTCCCTATTTCACTTATGTTTTATATATCTTTCATACTTAGTACATTCAAAGTACTGATCACATACTTCTTGTGCTATATCATTTTATGATATAGGCTTACGTGTTCAGACTCAGCTCCACGGATAGATACGCTCCAGTACCAGTTCTAATTTACCATTGGTGAGTCCTCATCATTCGACGATGAGAGTTTAGTTACATCTTCTCTTCAGTTGCAGTATTCAGAGTTAGTTGGGGACCTATCCCTTCAACTCGTCAGTTCTTAAAGGCTTTTCAAATAAAGATAGATATTTTAGCTTGGTCCGCTCTTGTATTAATTTTGAATTAAATATTTTATTTTATTTCCATACTCATTTTAGTTAAATGTTTACGTATCAATTAAGCTTAGGATCACTTGTGGTTCTGAGTAGCATGTCGCTTTCAGGGTATAGACTCGGATTGTGACATATATTCATTCAATACTAAGAATGAAAGGAAGGACTTGTGGAGACTTTTGGGTGACTGTAGTTTGAGTTGCCAGCTACCTTGGTTAATAGTGGGGGATTTTAACTCAATTTTGAAGATTGGATGGCAAAATGGGTGGTAATTCTGTCATTCGGGGTTAAGTCATTAATTTCTGTGAATGTGTAGAGATACGTGAACTGACGGAACTACCCCAAAATGATGGTAAATACATATGAAATAATAAAAGTGGAGGAAGATTTATATACTCAAAGATTGATTGGGTCTTTGTGAATAAGTCTTGGCTAGACAATAAACCTAATTATATCGCAACCTTCTTACTAGAAAGCATAAAGGATCATTGCTCAGTTCATATTCAGTTGTTGAATGCCAGGAAGCCTAACAGAATCCTTTCAAATATTATAGTCCTTGGTCAAAACATTCACAGTTCTTAAGATTAAGAATGTGTGGAAGAAAAGTGTAGATGGGTACATGATGAAACAAGTTGTTACTGAACTGAAGTTGCTGAAAAGAGCCCTAAGGAGTTTAATGCACAAAATTTCAGGAATATTATAGTGGAAGCAAGTGAATATAGAGAGGCACTGGAACAAGTTAAGAAAGCATTACAACTCGTAACACCCCATAAATCCCTGGGACTAGTCTTTGGATTTAAAACTTGATCATGCAAAAAATTAGAAAAAAAGGCCTCAACACGAGTCACAGTATGACTCGTAGAATGGAGGTATGTGCCGTACCTGGACTCGTAACAGGGGGATCAAGGAAATCAGTAGGGGTGACTGAGAGAAGCCATGATTACATGTTATGACTTGTATCAACATGATACGAATCGTACTGATTAGTCGTGGAAAAATTCAGAGAAATGGTCAAGGAACTTCTGGGTAACTACAAGCCATGGTACGACTAGTGGCATGTTGATACGGATCATATAACCCAATCGTGAGTTGAATAAGAGATGTTTAGGGGGGAACTTCGGATCATAGTATGACCCGTAGGATCCGGTACGGATCGTAGGAGACTTCCATGGAAAACTTCAGAGGATGGTGTTGAGCAGGACCCTTAACCACGGGTGAAGGTGCGGATCGTATGATCCTGGTATGACTCGTAGGTTAAGTCGTACCACCTGACGAGCAAAATTTTTAAAACTATTTTTTAGGGGAATTTTTGTAAAAATCTATTATCCTAACTCCTAAACTACTTCGTAATGGGATTATTTAGAAGAGTTTTAGAGGATTAGCTGACTGTCTCCTCTCATTCTTTCCAAAAAGTAACTCAGAAATTCATCGAAGAACTCAGGCAGACCCCTCCAAGCAAAAACTTGGATTTTCTCTCTTTCTCAAGGAATTTCTACTCCAGGTATATGAGATTCCAACAAGAAAATTTCTTTCACCCTTGTGTCCCAAATTTCTTACAGAAATTCTGTTAATTCCAGCCCTATAGACAGTCGAAACTAGGGTTGTTCTTCTGACAGATTATGATTTTCCTCTTTATTATAACTCCTGATGTTTTTCTAAGATTATTATCAATTGTAATTCATGCTTGGTATCTCATTTTATACGGTATGTATTTTAGCCTTAATCATTAAATATGATTTGAATAGGACTTGCATAATTGAAAATTCAAGCATAAATATTGTTTGACAAAATAGTTTCTTTTAAATCACCAATGTTAGTACAGATGCATGATTAGAAGTTAGTCTTTGATTTACCCGGTCGCAGAGTCGCAATCAACACTTAGTATACTCAGCGTTCTACAGAAACGTTAGCTGATCAGTTTGACTACTTTTAGTCTTGAGGAACTCAGTAACATCAGTAGTACCAGTTATCAGTCGTTCTTTAGACCGTTACGACACTTTCAGATAAAGTAACTCTAATGAGTCTTGGAACATAGTTGCTTTCAAGTCCTTAGACTCTCGGAACACTTCCAGAAAAGTAGTTCTAACTTAAGTCTTGGGACATCAGTTTCGAGTTATCAGCCTAGTAAACATAATAAGGACTTCCAGTGGGAGTAGAACTTAGCACCGAGTGGAGCTGGGGTTCAGCACACCCTCAGGTTCCTAGAACTATGTTTCCACCACAGGTTATTATCCCAATTGGGCATTAGACAGTGATCATCCATCTCACCTACTATACCCTGTCAAGGTATAGTGGGTCTTCTCCGATGGGGAGTATACATCGGACTCCACGTTTAGCTCACGTGGTTACATGTCGGCTAAAGTCTCTCCTACGGTATAGGACAGAACAACTTAGTCTAGTACAGTCTAGTCTTCAATCCAGTCCAGTCTTTTAGCTTTCAGGATCTGTACATGACCTTCAGATAGTTATTAGTACTTAGCATTATCAGCTTTCCAGATGCTTTCAGTATTTATGATTCAAGTTATGGTCATTGCATGTTCTGTTAGTTCAACTTACAGATTCTCAGTATCTTTATATTTACTTCATATCTCACTTAATCAGTACATTCAAGGTACCGATGCATACTCTCTATGTTGTATCGTATGATGATACAAGCGTAGGTTCTCAGTCTCAGCATCGTTAGTAGTCCTTCTTCAATGAAGATTAGCAGAGTTCAGTGGTGAGTCCTTATTTTTCGAGGGCCGGAGTTTCATTCCCAGTTTTATTGTATTTTGATATTTCAGTTCAGACCTTAAAGTTAGCTGGGGGTATATCCCAGCAACTCATCAGTCGTTAGATGGCTTTCAGATAGAGTTAGTAATTCAGTTGTTTTGTAGAAGTTGCATAAAGTTCAATATGTTACGGGTGTTTTGTTTCACTTGAAAGAATTTTGTTCTTTTATGCCTTATAAAGCTTCTACTTATAGATTTCATACTATATTCAGAGTATCGGTAGTATGTTATGCCATNGATCCTATATATCGTGTCGCGTCCAGGGTGTAGACTCGGATTGTGACAAACTGAATCCAAAGGACCAAAATTTATAACAGCTGGAGAAATAACTATTTCTGAAGTTTAAACAAACTTCTTATCTGGTTGAAATTTCTTTGCAACAGAGGAGTAAAGTCATATGGATAAACTTAGGAGATGATAATAGTAAGTACTTCTCTATCATTAAGAATAGGAAGATTCAACAAGCTTTTACTCAGTTGAGGGATAAGGATAGTACATTGCACACCGAGATTGAGGATATTGCCCATATATTGCTAGAGTACTATCAAAAACTGTGAGGAAAGAAATTGCAACAAAGAACAAAATCCTTCAAAAGCTTTTGCAGAATGGGAACTTATTAACTATAGAGCAACAGTTGGAACTGATGTAACAGTATAAACACAAGAATGTTAAAGAAGAAGTATTTAACATTGACAAAAATAAGAGTTTCAACCTTGTTGAATATGAAAATGACTTCTTTAAAGAAGCTTGGGAGATTGTAGGCGAGGATCTTAGTCAAGCTATCTTTATTTTTTTCCAGGAATAGAAGTTTACTACAACAATTAAATGTCATAATGATATCACTTATTTCAAAAGTGGAAGTACCCCAAAATGCAAGCTAATTCATGCCCATATATTCTTGTAATCTCATCTATAAGAGTATTTTGAAGATGATCTGTAAGAGACTGAGAAAGACCATTGGTCATATAATAACTAAGGATCAAGCAACTTTTGTCTAGGGGAGATCATTAGTTTATAATATTCTAATTTTTCATGACCTGTTAAGACATAATGAAAATAGATTTAAGAAAGGCATGTGATATAGTAAGCTGAAAATTTCTCAAAGAATCCTTGAGGGGTTATGGATTTTCAGAATTATTTACCAGAGTAGTGCGTCCATGTGTGACCTCACAAAATTTTCTATTAAAGTAAATGGATATTGTTATATTTTTTTTTGAAGGGAAAAGACGACTAAGACAAGGTAATCTAATGTCACCACTGCTCTTTCTACTAGTGATGGATTATCTATCTAGAGGCCTTAAGAAAATGAGCGACCTCACTGAGTTTCAGTATCCCCTATATGCAAGATTACCAAACTGTCTTATTTAATTTTTGTAGATGACTTGATAATTTTCTGTAGAACAGATGTTATATCTATTGCAAGAGTAATGGAGGTACTGGATCATTTCAGGAAGGTGACGGGTCTTATGGATAATATGGATAAATCCAATAATTTTTGTTGCAGGTATGGAGAATAATATTAAGAATCGATCTTATCTATCACATATTTTACTATAGGTACTTTATCTGTAAGGTATCTAGGGTTGCCTTTGTCATTCAAGAAGTGGAGTAAATTGGATTATCATCAGTTGGTCGATAAGATCATTAACATAATTACTAGTGCTTTATCAAAGACCTTATCTTATGTTGGTAATTGTCGGTAATTAATGTTGTCTTATTTCTATTTATAACTTCTGGGAGACAATTTTTATCTTATCCTAAAGTGTGTTGAAAGAGGAAGATAGCAAATGCAGCGACTATCTTTGGGGTAGTTCAACGGAAGCAAGGAAGTGACATTAGTGTCATGGGATAAGATATGTGTTAGGGAATTTTGTTTAGGGCATTTTAATATTATAAAAATATTTATTTTTTATAGTTATGATGATGAATGTGACCTTTACTATTTCATAAACTCCATTTCATTATTTTACCTCATTATGCCTTATAACCTATGTAGCCTATGTAACCTCTAAGGCATAATTCTCCTATTATTTACCACTTTATTACCCACATTCTTCCAATTCATTACAAGGAAGAATTCTTCACCTATAAATAGTGGTAGTCTGGTCTTGTGTTGGGGTAGAAGAAAAAAGATAAAGTGAAAGAAAGTGAGTAAAAGAGAGTTTTTATTTAGCTAAAGGAATGTATTTTTTTTGTGGAGCTTTGGATTCAACACTTGTCCAGAATTTTGAGTCATACAGTGTTGCTGGGCTGCTGTATCCTAGAGGGGACAAGTCAAAAAGATTAATGTTGAATTGGTAAAGTTTTGTTGCAATGGGCTTGAATCTCCTTAAACAAAGCGAGATATACGCGCCTCAGCCTGAAGATATTTATTTTCTTCATTTTTGTTTTTTCGATTATAATTGTAATTTCACAAAAATTTTAAGGAGATTCAATGGCTACAATTGAAAAATCTGCGAATATCAAGATGAAAAATCTTAACAAGCCATTTCGGTTCAACGGTACTCATTTCAAGAGATGGAAGGGTAAAGTACTTTTCTACTTAAGTCTTCTCAATGTCTCTTATGTGTTAACTGAGAAGAATCTAAATAAAGTAGACAACTCTTCCATGAATGATGATGAACTAATTTCTCTTCAAGAGAAAGTAGAAAAGTACGATGATGATATCTACAAATGTCGTTATTATCTTCTTAATTGTCTATCTGATAATTTTTATGATTATTGTGATAGAACTTTCTCTAGTGCAAAGAAAATTTAGAAATTGCAGAGTAAGTATGATACCGAGGAGGCTGGAGCGAAAAAATAGGCTGCTAGCAGATTTTTTTCGTTTTCAAATGGTGGACAACAAATTAGTAGTAGACCAAACTCAAGACTTTATAATGGTTGTTGGAGAGCTCAGGTTCGAGGACATAAAAATTGAAAATAATCTTATTGTTTGTGGCATAATAGATAAACTTCCACCTTCTTGAAAGGAGTTTCAAAAAACTATGCGCCACAAACAAAAGGAAACCTCACTTGAGACATTGATAATGCAAATCCGCATGGAAGAGGAGGCAAGGGGCCAAGATGCACTTTTACAATCAGAAGAAAGCAACCTCACGACGAAGGTAAATTTAATTACTTCAAATAATGCTTCTTCTGATACTCACAAAAATACTTCTATGAAGCCTAAGAAGAAAAACTTCAAGAAAAATAATGGTAGACCTCCCAAGAAAAATAATGGTGGTAATAACCAAAGTGAAAAATAATGGTGGTATTAACCAAGCAGAAAATCAATAAGGTCAAGATAGAGGACCATGATTTGTCATTGGCAAGAGTGGCATATTGCTTGATTTTGTAAATTTTGAAAACATGGTCCTACACCTCAGGCAAACGTTACCGAAGAGCCTTTTGTGGCAGTGATAACGGACATAAACATGATTGAAAATGTTGATGGATGGTATTGATTGTGGTGCAAACTATCATGTCTGCTATGACAAAGACTGGTTCAAAATATAATTCCTTTTGAGAAGCCCAAAACCATCATGCTTGGTGATTCTCACACCACACAAGTGCTTGAAAAGAGAGATGTCGAGTTGAGCTTCACCTCTGTAAGGATATTAACATTAAAAGATGTACTTTTTACTCCTTCTATGAGAAAAATTTTGATGTCTAGTTTTCTTCTTAATAAAGCAGGCTTCAAACAAATTATTGAGTCCGATCAATATGGAATAGTGAAAAAGATATTTCTTGTGGAAAGGGGTGTGCTTGTGATGGTATGTTCAAGTTGAATATTGAAATGAATAAAGCTTCTACTTCTGTGTATGCTCTCTTCATAAATTTTTTGGCATGCCTGTTTGTGCTTTGGTATCAATGATAGATATGTAGGAATCATGAATAGTTTAGGATTAATCCCAATGATTAAAAAGAATTTTGAAAAATGTGAAACTTGTAGTAAAGCTAAAATCACTAAAAGGCCTCACTTTTTAGTTGAAAGAAAAACTGATTTATTAGAATTAGTCTACACTGATATTTGTGAACTTGGAGGAATTTAAACTCGTGGAAGAAATAGATATTTTATCACCTTTATTGATGATTTTTCTGAGTATACATATGTTTACTTGATGAAAATAAAGTGATGCTTTGAAAATTTTAAAATTTATTTCCATGAGGTTGAAAATCAGTTTGGCAGAAAAATATAAAGAATTAGAAGTGATAGATGCTGTGAATATGAGTCTAATGAGTTTAATTCTTTTGTTAGATCATTGGGAATAATTCATGAAACTACTCCACCTTATTCTCCTGCATCTAATAGTGTAGCAAAAAAAAAAATAGAACTTGTAGTTGAGTTGACTAATGCCATGCTTATTGAGTCAAGTGCACCTCTAAATTTGTGGGTTGAAGCTATTTTGACTGCTTGTTATGTGTTAAATCGGATGCCCTTAAAGGACAACATAAACACTATTTGAGTTGTGGAAATGTCATGCCAAATTTAAAATATCTAAGAGTTTAAGAGGTCATGAGGCTAATGGATCCCAAAATTACTAAATTAGGCAAAAGTTATTACTTGTGCTTTTCTTGGGTTATGTTTCAAATAGTACAACCTATAAAATTTTTAATCTTGGGATAATATAATAATAGAATCAGGTGTGATGCTATTTTTCATGAAAATAAATTTCCATTTGATTTAAAATAGTGAGGGCCAAACGAGTGAAAGAAAATATTTTGTCACTACCGCCCTGTTACTTCTATCTGAGAAATAAAGAAAAATGATGATTTTGAGTTAAGAAGAAGTAAAGAGTTAGAGTAGAAAAAAATTTGGTCCTAATTTTTATGTTTTAATATTGGAGATGACTCTCATAATTTTTAAAAGAAACTTATCTTCACATTATGCTATTTTTTGGAAAGAGGCTGTAAATGATGAAATTGAATCACTAAATTCCAATAAACTTGAAAGAAGATTTACCATTGGGTTGTAAAACAATTGGGTGTAAATGGGTCCAAGAAAGTTAAAACCGATACGGATCCGTTGATAAAGAGTAACGCCAGACTAGCGCGCTCTAAGCAACCAGAAGGCCTAGAATTTTGATACTTTTCTCCTATAACGAGAATTACATCCTAGACTTTTAATTACTATTGCTGCAATTTTTGATTTGCATATTCATCAAATGTATGTAAAACTATTTTTTAAATGGGGACCTAAATGAAGAGATTTATATGGAACAACCTAAGTTTTGCTGAAGTAGCCTAAGAAAGCAAAGTATGTAAACTTACTAAATCCCTTATATATGGCTTGAAACAAGCACCAAAGTAATGCATGATAGTTTGATTCCTGCATGTTAAAAATGATTTTAAAATAAATGACTGTGATAAGTGCATCTATCATAAGTCTTGGAATAATTCACTTGTTATTGTTTGGGTCTCCTATGTTGTATTTATTTATCTTCACTCTAACATGAATGTTGGAGAAACTAAGGATATTATTAGAAGCCATTTTGATATGAAAGATCATGGTGAAGCAAATTTTATTCTTGGAATAAAAATTACTAGAACATGTGATAGAATTTTCCTTGATCAGTCACATTATGTTGAGAAAATTTTAAAAAAATATAATTTTCTTGACTGCAAGCATGTTGTAACTCCTTTTGATTCAAGTGTTCACTTGTTTCCTGTACAAAGTGAAAATGATGTGATAAATCAAAAAGAGTATGCTAGTTTAATCGGAAGTCTGAGATAAGTGACTAATTGCACTCGGCCTGATATTGCATATGCAGTAGGAGTATTTAGCAGGTTTATAAGCAAGCCAGGTAATGAATATTGGCATGCCATAACGAGAGTTATGAGATATTTAACTGGGACAAAAATCATTGGCTTGTTTTATAAAAAATACCCTGTTGTACTTGAAGACTTTTCTGATGCAGATTGGAACACTTTGTCTGGTGATTCTTGTTCTACTACTGGTTATATTTTTACTTTTGGAGGTGGTGCTATTTGTTGGAAATCAAAAAAGCAAACAATTATTGCTAACTCTATCATGGAGGCTGAACTAATTGTTTTAGCTTCATCTAGTGAGGAAGCAAATTGGTTGAGAGATTTATTATTTCAAATACCTTATTTTGAAAAATCAATTCCTCCTATTTTAATTCATTATGATAGCATTGCTGCAATTGGTAGAGTTCAAAGTCGTTACTACAACGGTAAATCCAGACCCATAAGGAGAAAACACAGTACTGTGAGATCATATTTGACAAGTGGTACCATTAATATTGATTATGTCAAATCTTGTAATAATCTTGCAGATCCACTAACTAAGGCCTTAGCAAGAGAAAAGGTATGGAGCACATCGAGGAGGATGGGATTGAAGCCCATAAATTTATGAGTCATATATGAGGGAACCCAACCTGGGGCATAGAGATCCTATAACCAGGTTCAATGAAAAAAACGAATCATATGATGACTTGTTGTGAAATGCACTATTATTTTTTAATCCCTCTCTATGATGTGAGTGCATTTTTTCTGTAATGGTTTGTGGAGGTTGAGTTTAAAAAACTCTTAATGAAAATCTGTAGCTCATATGAGTGGGATGCTAAACTTACAGGAGCGCTCTCGACAGATTTCACCTATGTGAGTGTGCAAGTAGGCTGCTTGTTCTCAAAGACTCTCATGAAAACCGGGATAGCACAAAACCGTAATGTGCTGGCTATTAAAGATCATGTCAACACCTTGGTTATTGTGTGTAGGCAGTGATTCTTTATTTCCCTTAAGCAGTCATAGTTTAAGTCTGAGACCACTACGACTCTGGAGTAAAGATTACTGTTTTACTAAGTGAAGGTTCAATGCAGAGCACACCTTTATTACGCATAATAGTCTCCCTTCAGCTGATAAACTCTCTTGCTTTAATATTAAAATGAGTGGGGGATTGTTGAAATTTTGTTTAGGGCATTTTAATATCATAAAAATATTTATTTTTCACATTCATGGTGATGAATGTGACCTTTACTATTCCATAACCTCAATTTCATTATTCTACCTCATTATGCCTTGTAACCTATGTAACTTCTAAGGCATAATTCTCCCATTACTTACCACTTTATTACCCACATTCTTCCAATTCATTACAAGGAAGAATTCTTCACCTATAAATAGTGGTAATCTTGTCTGGTGTTGGGGTAGAAGAAAAAAGATAGAGTGAAAGAAAGTGAGTAAAAGAGAGAGTTTTTATTTAGCTAAAGGAATGTGTTCTTTTTGTGGAGATTTGGATTCAACACTTGTCCAGAATTTGTTGAGTCATACAGTGTTGTAGGGCTGTTGTATCCTGGAGGGGACAAGTCGAGAAGATTACTGCTGGACCGGAAAGTTTTGCTGCAGTGGGCTTGAATCTCTTTAAAGAGAGCGAGATATCCTCGCCTCAGCCTGAAGATATTTATTTTCTTCATTTTTATTTTTTCAATTGTAATTATAATTTCACCAACAATATGTTTGGCAAAAAAGTATGGGGTTTGAATGTTAAGAGTTGCAAATTGTGGAATGCAGCTTTAATAGGCAGGTTAATATGAAAACTGACAAACAAGGCAGATATCTTGTGGATAAGATGGGTGCATGGTTTATATATGGAAAACAACCAAGACTTCTGGACACATATACCTCTTGTTGATAGTGGAGGAAACTTAATACTATAAAAAAGATATGGTGCACTGGTATAATAATAATAATGTGTATTGTTTGACCTCCATTGGGAAGTATTCTGTCAGCTGTAGCTATAGTTCTTTGCTGTGAGTCCATCAAAAAATGAAAGAAGCAAATTTAATATGGAGTTTACTTATGTTGTCAAGATATAGATTTATCTTGTGGCTACCCAATCAGAAAAGACTACTGACTAAGGAGAGAATGTTGAGAATGTAAATGACAGTTGATGTCACTGCATGCTGTTTATGTGTGAGGACGGAAAGATGGAAACTCAGATGCACCTATTTTCTTAATGCATGGGGGAAAAATTAAAGGTTATTTTGAAAAAATGGTCAGGATTTTATATCTAGAAGAAAGGGATTAAGCAATATTTGGGATGGAACAAATGAAGATATTGAAGGCAGTTTAAGAAAGAAACTGCAACAACTATATGGGGGCAATGGCTTATCACACATGAAAGGCTAGGAATGGAAACAATTTAAAGGAATTAATATACAGATTGAACAAGTTGCTACACATATACAATATGAATTTCAGGAGAGAGTAACATATTTTCAGAATTCAAGGAGATTAGGACATGTAGTATAACACCCTGAAACTTTTCTAGACCAAATTCAGATGTTACATGAAAAATCATAGGAAATCAGAAATTTTTTTCTGTCTCAGACGACTCCCACAATGGACCGTTGGTGGAACCAACAGACTGTTGTAAGTGATCGTGGTTGGTAGCAACCTTCCTTCGAGGGGAAACAACGAGACATAGGACGACCCGTTGTTCCTAACAACGAGCCGTCCTGTCGTCCGTTGAATCCCGAGATTCAGGGGTCTACTGGACCTTTCCCTGAGACAACGAGATGTAACAAAGGCCCGTTGTTTCTACGAACGAGCTGTTGCAACTAACCGTCGTTCAGTTCCACTACCCAGCAGTGTGAACCACGAGGGGATACAACGACTCTTGTTCCTACCAACGGGTTGTTGTTTTCACTCGTTGTCCTCGTGCCCTATTTTCTTACCAGTTCCAACGGGAGGTATCAACGACCCGTTGTTGCTTCCAACGAACCGTTGTACCTAACAGTGGGTCACCCTTGTAAATTTAGTTTCTGAACCCAGAAACCACGATTGGATTCAACGGGTCATCGTTTTGACCAACGACCCGTCCTGAGGCCCGTTGGTTCCTGTCGGCCAGATTTCAGTTTCAGTTCCCAGGGTTACTTTGGTAATTTTCACCTTTTTAATTCCTAAACCGTGTCATTTTGGGTCCGTATAGGGGAAGTTAAAGGGTTAGAACGACCTTTTTTTTATTCATTCCTCTCAGCTTTCCTCAAGAACAGTGCGTAAAAACTCTGACAGAAGGTGTAAAGCAGGAGCAAGGGTTGATTTTCTTCTCAGTTCTTCTTAGAGATTTTCACCAGGGTTTATTCTACAGGTATGTGGGAATTCAACAAGGAGATTGTCCTCCCCTTGCGTTCCCCAGAGCTCTCTCCCTGTTCACTTTCAGTCATAGCCCCGAGTTTGTGAATTCGAAATTATTGCTATAGTTTTTGGATTATGTCATGTAAAATCCTGTTCTATGTTAATTGTAGCTATTTTCCACCAGCTTGTAATTAAAATAATGCTTGTTCCATCAATTTAGAAATTCAGCCCTAACTGTTGAAAAGTTAGAAATTAGGATCCTGTTTAACCTTTGAATTCTTGAAAATTGTTTGCATCTTTCAAAGTTAAGGGTTTCTATAATACTTGTATGTGTTAAAGAAACTCAGTTACTTGCATGATATTCACATTCAGTCAGAAAGTCTATATAATATATATTTTCTCAGAATTGTCAGTTCAACTTTAGTCAAAGTACTAGAATATTCAGTGTTAGTCAGAAATGTCAGTTGATCAGTTTGACTATAATCTTTTCCCGAGGTGTCAGTGGTGCCTCTCAGCTATCAGACTCAGACTCAGACTAAGATTATAGTTATTTGGTCCATTAGGCGGTCATGACATTTCAGTTATTTAGCTTTGACCAGCCTCAGGACCCTAGTAAAGTTATTAGGTTGTTCTCTAGACAGTTACGACGCTTTCAGATAAGCATCTCTGACCAGTCTTAGAACTCAGTTTCCAAATCTGGTCCTATAAGACGCTTAGGGAACTCTCTTACAGTATCCCTGGGTCAGTATAGTCTTGGGCCCCAGTATCGAGCTATCCGCTTGTCAGTAGTAGCAGTAACAGAATTTTTCAGTGGGAGTAGGACTTAGCACTGAAAGAGCCCAGGTTCCAGCACATCCAGGTTCCAAAACTACGTTGCCACCGTAGGTTTTATTTACTTGGCCTAACGACCCCCCTTTTGACAGTGATTTTCACAGTCCATTCCTTTATACCCTGACAAGGTATATTGGGTCCTACCAACTGGGTGTGTACATCGGACTCCACGTCTAGCTCACGTGGTTATATGTCGGTTATAGCCTCTCCCACTAGTCAGTACAGTTTACTCTCAGATTCTTCAGTCCAGATTAGTTTAGTGCAGTATTTCAGACTTAGGACATGTTTATGACCATCAGCCAGGGTCACTTTGACCATATCAGTTTATTATCAGTTTTATCAGTTTTCAGCATTTTAGTTGGTCATTTCATGTCGTATCAGTTCAGTTACCAGTTCTATCATGTTGTTCATATTTCTCTCACTTACTCAGTACATTCAAAGTACTAACGCATACTTTTATGTTGTATCGTTTCATGATACAACTGCAGGTTCTCAGACTCAGCACCGCTAGACGCTGCAGTTAAGATTCTCCATCTCAACGATCAAAGTATGAGTCCTCATTTTCCGAGGGAATTATTTCTCGCTTTCAGTCATATGTTAGTTTCAATTAGACGTAGAGTTAGCTGGGGACTTGTCCCAGGAACTCCTTAGTTAGATGACTTTCATACAGACATGATTTTCAGATTTATTAGAATTACTCAAGTATTTTGCACTTTATGTTTTAAGACTTGTCTTTTGTAAATGTTTTTATGATATTATTTAGAAGTTCCGTTGTGCATGTTTACTCAGAATGCTAGTGAATGATAGACCAAGGGTTGACTTGGGATCACTTGTGGCTTCAAGTACCGTGTTACGTCCAGGGTGTAAACTCGGGGTGTGAAAAACTTGGTATCAGAGTGCTAGGTTTAGAGTATCCCTGAATGTCTGAAATCCGCATCGAGTAGAGTCCTTTTCATGGGTGTGAAGTGCGCCACACTTATGACAAGGGGGCTACAAGATGTTATTAGGAAAATTCCCTTTTGTTCATATTTTTTATCGTGTGTTAAAGTTCAATTCCAAAAATGTCCTTCTAATTCGTGATCTACTTCATTTCAGTGAACCATGCCTCCCAGACGTGGTAATGGAAGGAGGGCCGGAAATGCCAACAGACCTGCCCCACCAGCCTCGGTAGCTCCTCAATATGATTCGGTTTCTACCGCAGAGTTTAGAGCGGCAATTTAGTTACTGGCCCGAACCGTGACCAATCAGGTGACTCGGCAGATGGTTCCGGTAGCCACACATGGGTCCGCAGCAGCTACTCGGGTACGAGATTTTACCCGGATGAATCCTCAAGATTTTTACGGAACAAAAGTGGGGGAGGACCCCCAAGAGTTTAGATGAGGTCAAAAAGATTACCCACATTATGGGTGTCAGCTCCTCTGAGAGCGCTGACCTGGCTGCCTACCAACTTAAAGGGGTAGCCCGGGTTTGGTATGAGTATTGGAAGGAGGGGCGGCCAGCGGAAGTAGGACCAGTGGAGTGGGAAGGATTCCACACAGCTTTCCTGGATAGGTTTTCCCCCCAGGAGCTGAGGGAGGCCAAGATGACAGAGTTTATGAACCTGCGACAAGGCAAGCATACAGTGGACGAGTATGCTTTAGAGTTTACCAGGTTATCAAAGTATGCTCCAGAGATGGTGGCCGATCCAAAGGCTCGCATGCTGAAGTTCGTTAATGGAGTATCTAATCTGGTCCTCAAGGAGTCCAGGACCGTGATGCTGATCAAGGACATGTACCTCTCTAGCCTGATTGTTTATGCCCAGCAGATTGAGGCCGAGAAGTTGAAAGATATGGAGCGTAAGAACAAGCGGGAAAGAACTGGTCATTCAGATTTTGGCCACCAGAGATCTGGCGGTGGTAGCCGCCCACAGCAACAGCAACAACAGAGGGCCCCAGCACCTAGCTCAGCCAGCGCCTCAACCTTTCGGTCCCGCCAGGATCGGAGGGGTGGGTCATCTGGCACTCAGTCTCAGGCCCATAGTATAGGGAACAGGTATCCAGCTTGCCCCAAGTGCGACAAGAATCATCCTGGATAGTGTCTACAGGGCAGAGAGGGCTTTTTTGGATGTGGATAGCTTGGGCACCGACTTAGAGAGTGCCCGTTAGCAGGGCGAGGGAGATCAAAATCCACTACCTCAATAGCTGTAGCAGGCCGACCAACTCAGCAGGCCAACTCATCAGGTACAGATGGCGGTCAACGCCAGAATAGTTTCTATGCTCTATCTTCTCATCAGGATCAGGAAAGCTTACCTGACGTAGTTACTGGTATGTTACGCCTCTTCCATCTAGACGTATATTCCCTCTTAGATCCAGGAGCTACTATTTCATTCGTGACTCCATATATAGCAGTTTAGTTCAAAATAAGTCCATAGGTCCGCTCAAAACCATTCTCAGTCTCTATCCCAGTTGGCGAGTCAGTTAGAGCCAGTCGGGTGTATAGAAATTGCCCAGTCTCAGTCTTGAATAAAGTAATTCCAGCTGATCTCGTAAAGCTAGACATGGTCAACTTCGACCTTATTCTCGGCATGAATTGGTTACATTCCTGCTATGCTTCAGTCGACTGCAGAACTAGAGTTTTCAAGTTTCAGTTTCCGAATGAACCAGCGTTAGAATGGTCGGGCAGCAGCTCAGCGCCTAAGGGTAGGTTTATTTCTTACCTTAAGGCACATAAACTCATTTCCAAAGGATTTCTATACCATCTGGTTCGAGTCAAGGATTCCAACTCTAAGACCCCGGCCATTCAGTCAATTCCAGTGGTCAGCGAGTTCCCAGATGTTTTTCCCAAGGATCTTCCCAAAGTTCTCCCTGAACGGAAAATAGACTTCGGAATAGATCTCCTCCCAGACACTCAGCCCATCTCCATCCCTCCTTACAGAATGGCTCCAGCTGAGCTTAAGAAGTTGAAGGAGCAGTTAAAGGACCTTATTGATAAGGGTTTTATTAGACCCAGCATCTCTCCCTGGGGTGCTCCAGTGTTATTCGTGCGTAAGAAAGACAGTACCCTCAGAATGTGCATAGATTACTATCAGCTGAACAAGGTCACAGTTAAGAATAAGTACCCTTTACCTAGAATTGATGACCTGTTTGACCAACTTCAGGGAGCCAGTTGTTTCTCCAAGATTGATCTCAGGTCCGGATACTATCAATTAAGGGTCAAAGACTGTGACATACCAAAAACAATATTCAGAACTCGGTATGGTCACTACGAGTTTGTGGTGATGTCCTTTGGGTTAACGAACGTCCCAACAGCCTTCATGGATTTGATGAACAAGATTTTCAAGCAGTATCTGGATATATTCTTCATTGTATTTATCAATGACATTCTAGTATACTCCAAAAATGAGGAAGAGCATGCCAATCACCTAAGGTTAGCATTATAGACCCTCAGAGATCGCTAGTTATTCGTCAAAATCAGCAAGTGTGAATTCTGGTTGAAGTCTGTAACTTCTTGGGTCATGTGGTCTCAGGTGAGGGGATACAAGTAGATTCTCATAAGATAGCAGCAGTGAAGGATTGGCCCAGACCTACCTCTCCTACTGAAATCAGGAGTTTCTTGGGCGTAGCAGGTTATTACCGATGGTTTGTGGAAGGTTTCTCCTCCATAGCATCTCCTCTGACCAAATTAACCCAGAAGAAGGTGAAATTCTGGTGGTCGGATGAGTGTGAGAAGAGTTTCTAGAAGTTGAAGACTCGACTCACTACCACTCCAGTGTTAATCTTGCCGGAAGGATCAGAAGGGTTGGTTGTTTATTCTGACGCCTCCAGAGTCGGACTCGATTGCATTTTGATGCGGCGGGGCAAAGTGATAGCCTATGACTCTAGATAGCTCAAGGTTCATGAGAGGAATTATCCAACTCATGACTTGGAGTTGGCAACGGTGGTATTCGCGTTAAAAATATGGAGACACTTGTACGGGGCTCACGTGGATGTGTTCACGGATCACAAGAGCCTCCAGTATGTGCTCAGCCAGAAGGACCTAAACTTGCGTCAGAGACGGTGGTTAGAGCTGCTAAAGGATTATGACATGAGTGTGATGTATCACCCGGGTAAAGCCAATGTGGTGGCTGACGCCCTAAGCAGACGGTCTATGGGAAGTGTGGCTCACTTTAAGGAAGACAAGAGGGAGCTAGCAAAAGAAGAACACAGGCTAGCCCGGTTAGGGGTGCAGTTGGTGGATTCAGCTGAAGATGGTGTGGTAATGCAAAGCGGTCAGATGCATCTTTGATAGTTGAAGTCAAATCCAGACAGGCTGAGGATCCCATTTTACTTAAACTTAAGGAAGCAGTCATCAGAAAAGAGATAGAAGCTTTCTCCCAAGGGGGAGATGGGGTGCTCCGTTACCAGGGCAGGTTTTGTGTATCGAATGTTGGTAAGTGAGACAATAGATACTGGTCGAGGCACACCGTTCGAGATACTCTATTCACCCTGGTTCTACTAAAATGTACCGTAACTTGCGGGATATTTACTAGTGGAATGACATGAAAAGGGATATCGCCGAATTTGTAGCACAGTGCCCGAATTGCCAGCAAGTCAAGGTAGAACACCAGAGACCCGGAGGCATGACTCAAGATATCAGTATACCCATATGGAAGTGGGAAGAAGTGAACATGGACTTCATTACAGGTCTACCCCGGACTCAA
This sequence comes from Datura stramonium, assembly GCA_018107945.1. Classification (NCBI taxonomy): domain Eukaryota; kingdom Viridiplantae; phylum Streptophyta; class Magnoliopsida; order Solanales; family Solanaceae; genus Datura; species Datura stramonium. Next base: position 209,811 of record JACEIK010001353.1, read on the forward strand.
CGACAGCATGACTCAATTTGGGTGGTAGTAGATCGAATGACTAAGTCAGCTCACTTCCTCCCAGTCAAAACCACAGACTCAGCTGAGGACTACGCTAAACTTTACATCCGAGAGTTAGTCAGACTCCATGAGGTTCCCTTGGCAATCATTTCAGACAGGGGAACACAGTTCACCTCACATTTTTGTAAGTCCTTTCAGAAGGGACTGGGCACTCAGGTCAAACTCAGCACTGCTTTTCATCCGCAGACTGATAGGAAAGCAGAGCAGACCATTCATACCCTAGAAGATATGTTGAGAGCGTGCGCGATCAATTTTAAGGATAATTGGGATAACCATCTGCCTCTTATCGAGTTTGCGTACAACAACTGCTACCATTTCAGTATCCAAATGACCCTATTTGAAGCATTGTATGGTAGGAGATGTAGATCTCCTATAGGGTGGTTCGAGGTTGGTGAAGCTACCTTGATAGGGCCAGACTCAATACATAAGGCAATGCAGAAAGTTCAGCTCATCTGAGAGAGGTTGAAAACAACTCAGAGCTATTAGAAATCTTATGCCGATGTGCGGAGAAGAGAATTGGAGTTTGCAGTTGATGACTGGGTATACTTGAAAATTTCACCCATGAAAGGGGTGATAAGGTTTGGAAAGAAGGGAAAACTCAGTCCAAGATATGTGGGACCCTACAGGATTCTGAGGCGGATTGGTAAGGTAGCTTACGAGTTGGAGTTACCTTCAGAGTTAGCAGCTGTGCACCCAGTTTTCCATGTTTCACTTCTGAAGAAGTGCATTGGTGATCCAACTTCAGTAGTGCCATTGGATAGTGTGGGGATAAAGGATAGTCTCACATATGAGGAGATACTAGTCCAGATCCTTGACTGTCAGGTTCGTAACCTGAGGAATAAGGAGATAGCGTCAGTCAAGGTCCTTTGGAGAAACCAGCAAGTTGAGGGAGCCACATGGGAAGCAGAAACAGACATGATGGCCAGATACCCTCACTTGTTCTCTTCCAGTTCAGTTCCAAAATCAGGTACTAAATCCCTTCTCAGTACTCTAATCAGTTCTGTACTCATCAGCTCTATTTAGATTTCCTATGAGCATCCTAGTTGCATCAGCTCCGTTAGTACGGTTAAGTCAGTTTGGAGTCAGTTACTCCTTCAGAAAATAGTTCATAGTCTCAATGTTTGAAATCGCAGCTCTTTTCCTAGTTTTGGTCTTCGTTTGAGGACGAATGATCCCAAGGGGGATATATTGTAATACCCCGAAACTTTCCTAGAACAAATTCAGACGTTGCATGAAAAACCACAGGAAACCAGAAATTTTTCTGTCTCAGACGACTCCCACAATGGACTGTTGGTGGAACCAATGGACCGTTGTAAGTGGTCGTGGTTGGTAGCAGCCTTCCTTTGAGGGGAAACAACGAGACATAGGACTACCCGTTAGTCCTAACAATAAGTCGTCCTGTCGTTTATTGTATCTCGAGTTCAGGGGTCTACTGGACCTTTCCCTGAGACAATGAGATGTAACAAAGACCCATTGTTTCTGCGAACGAGCCTTTGCTACTAAACGTCGTTCAATTCTAGAACCCAGCAGTGTGAACCACGAGGGGATACAACCGCTTATTGGTCCTACCAATGAGTTGTTGTTTTCACTCGTTGTCTTCATGCCCTGCTTTCTTACCAGTTCCAATGGGAGGTATCAACGGCCCGTTGTTGCTTCCAACGAACCGTTGTACCTAACCATGGGTCACCCTTGTAAATTTAGTTTATGAACCCAGAAACCATGGCTGGATTCAATGGGCCGTCGGTTTGACCAACAACTTGTCCTGAGGCCAGTTGGTTCCTATCGGCCAGATTTCAGTTTCAGTTCCCAAGGTTACTTTGGTAATTTTCCACCTTTTTAATCCCTAAACCGTGTCGTTTTGGGTCCGTATAGGGGAAGTTAAAGGGTTAGAACGACCTTTTTTTAATTCATTCCTCTCAACTTCCCTCAAGAACAGTGCATAGAAACTCTGACAGAAGGCGTAGAGTAGGAGCAAGGGTGGATTTTCTTCTCAGGGATTTTCACCGTGGTTTCTTCTACAGGTATTTGGAAATTCAGCAAGGAGATTGTCCTCCCTTGCGTCCCCCAGAGCTCTCTCTCTGTTCACTTTCAGTCATAGCCCTGAGTTTGTGAATTCGAAATTATTGCTATAGTTTTTGGATTATGTCATGTAAAATCCTGTTCTATGTTAATTGTAGTTATTTTCCACCAGCTTTTAATTAAAATGATGCTTGTTCCATCAATTTAGAAATTCATCCCTAACTGTTGAAAAGTCAGAAATTAGGATCCTGCTTAAGCTTTGAATTCTTGAAAATTGTTTGCATCTTTCAGAGTTAAGGGCTTCTACAATACTTGTATGTGTTAAAGAAACTCAATTACTTGCATGATATTCACTTTCAGTCAGAAAGTCTATATACTATATATTTTCTCAGAATTGTCAGTTCAGCTTTAGTCAAAGTACTAGAATATTCAGTGTTAGTCAGAAATGTCAGCTGATCAGTTTGACTATAATCTTTTCCCGAGGTGTCAGTGGTGCCTCTCAGCTATCAGACACAGACTCAGATTACAGTTATTTGGTCCATTAGGCGGCCATGACATTTTAGTTATTTAGCTCTGACCAGCCCAGGACCCTATTTCAGTTATCAGTTTTTTTCTCTAGACAGTTACGACGCTTCCAGATAAGCATCTCTGACCAGTCTTAGAACTCAGTTTCCAAATCTGGTCCTATAAAAGACGCTCAGGGAACTCTCTGACAGTATCCCTGGGTCAGTGGGCCCTAGTATCGAGCTATCCGTTTATCAGTAGTAGTAGTAATAGGATTTTTCAGTGGGAGTAGGACTTAGCACCAAAAGTGTCGGGGTTCTAGCGCACCCAGGTTCCAGAACTACATTGCCACCTTAGATTTTATTTACTTGGCCTAACGGCCTCCTTTTGACAGTGATTTTCATGTCCATGCCTTTATACCCTGGCAAGGTATATTGGGTCCTACCGACTGGGTGTGTACATCGGACTCCACTTCTAGCTCACGTGGTTATATATCGGTTATAGCCTCTCCCACTAGTCAGTACAGTTTACTCTCAGATTCTTCAGTCCAGATCAGTTCAGTGCAGTATTTCAGAATCAGTATTTTAGACTTAGGACATGTTTATGACCATCAGCCAGGGTCACTTTTGACCATATCAGTTTATTATCAGTTGTATCAGTTTTCAGCATTTTAGTTGGTCATTTTATGTCGTATCAGTTCAGTTACCAGTTATATCATGTTGTTCATGTTTCTCTCACTTACTCAGTACTTTCAAAGTACTGACGCATACTTTTATATTGTATCGTTTCATGATACAACTACAGGTTCTCAGACTCAGCACCGCTAGACGCCGCAGTTCAGATTCTCCATCTCAGCGATCGAAGTGTGAGTCCTCATTATCCGAGGGCATTATTTCTCGCTTTCAGTCATATGTTAGTTTAAGTTAGACTTAGAGTTAGTTGGGGGCTTGTTACAGCAACTCCCCAGTTAGATGGCTTTCAGACAGACATGATTTTCAGATTTATTAGTATTACTCAAGTGTTTTGCACTTTATGTTTTCAGACTTATCTTTCGTAAATATTTTTATGATATTATTTAAAAGTTTCGTTGTGCATATTTACTCAAAATGCTAGTAAATGATAGACCAGGGGTTGACTTGGGGTCACTTGTGGCTTCAAGTACCGCGTTACGTCCAGGGTGTAGACTCGGGGCGTGACATGTAGTTATTTGTTGGAAAAGTTTTGTAACTAGTTTCTTTTTTTCTACTTGATGCTTAAGAGTTGCTTCCACCCTTCGTAGAAGGTACTAAGCCTTTAAAGTGCTCTTCAGAGATAAGTACTTTTGTTTGTATCAAGTCACCTATACCTCTAAAAGTTCCATCTTGCAGGTCAAGGATTTTATCATCAATGGTAAGTAGAGCAGGGACAAGCTGAGCATCTATATTCTAAATCATATTTGTGACCTTATTGAGAATATTTCAATCGGGAATCCCCCAAAAAGAAACTCAGCTTTACTGGGACCTCACAGAGAGGGGCAAATACTCCAACAAGTCTGCCTCGAATATGGTAAGATCTCACCAACCAAGTCAGCCTCTCATAAGCAAGGTATGAATCTCCTCTATTCCTCTTAAAATGTCATTTCTAGTTTGGAGGCGGTAGAAAGATAAACTCCCCTTTGAAGATGTAATTATAAAATTTTGCAAACACTTGGATTCTAAATATAACTGTTGTCCTACAGCTTGTAATCAGACCATAAATCATGTGTTTACTCAAGGAAAAGATGCTAGCTATATTTGGAATCTTTTTTGTGGCACTTTGGGCATTAAGCACACTCACCTTCCTATTAGACATGTTATTAATTCTTGGTGGCATGAGAAAGCTGGCAACGATATTCATAGATTAGTTCTCCTTATCTCTCCTATTATTATATGGAAACAAACTTGTGCTTGCAGATATGAAAATCAAAAAAATTCAACAGGTACAAAATAGTGCAGATGGTGGGATGGAACATTCAAGCTGCTACTACTAAGGCTTTCCCAACTTGGAACTTGTCCCTCCCTTGGAAGGAGTTCTGCCACAACATGATAAAGCTTAGACCCACCCTAAGGAACATACTAGTGTGCTGGCAAAAATCAGAAACAGAGTACCTAAAACTCAACACTGATGGAAGCTTCAAAAAGGATAGTGGTAGCGCAGGCATTGGGGGAGCATTAAGGAATGAGAAAAGGGACCTGGTTATGGCCTTCTCTATGTCAATCCTATGCAATAGCCACAATGAGGCAGAAGTCAAAGTTGCCTCGTTTGGTGGGAAGTGGTGTCTGCAGAAAGACCTCGTCAGCTTCACAATGGAGGTGGACTCACTTCTCATAGCTAACATGATCAATGAAGGAAACACCAGTAGCTTCAGATTGAACAACATCATTGAAGAAACTGCTGGTATGCTGAGCGAAGCAGGGGTTAAGTTAACTCATTACTTCAGAGAAGCTAACCAGCTTGCGAACTGGATGGCTAATAGAGCTACTGAATCGCAGGAGAGTCAAATCTACATGTTTAACTAGCAAATTCCTAAAGGAGCAAGGGGAATTCTTCTTACGAATATGCAACAGATTCCTAACATTACAACTAGATTTGACAAAGCCAATTTCTTTGTAAGTTAAGCTTCTGCCGTTGTATAGCTGTAGACATGGGTAATAAGTTCTTTTTTGCTTCTAGCCCATGTCTATTTTTTTTTCTTTTTTTGTGGATATCCTCTATCCTTGTGTTGTACTTCTTTTTGTTGTACCAATCTTTTGGAATGAAATAATATTACCCAGGATACTGGGAAATTATTTTTTTTTTAAAAAGTACTTTTATTTGTCTATGATAATATTTTAAAATTATTATCCAAAAAAGTATTACTTCGAAGCTGGAGTAATGATGTAAGTTAAATGTTGAAATAATTATGAAGGAAGATGATTTCCTCTTAGAAATAATTAAGGGAAGTCATTTTCCCCTTGTGTTGAAAATATTTTCTCGGTGAATATTTTCTACAACCAAACGTCAAAATACGATGAATATTACTAGTTTTTTTTATAGATAAATGTTTTCAAAAAGTATTTTTCGCCAAATATTACCAAACACGTAGATTTTCGATGCAGCGTCCAACTCTTTGGCACCAGCACCTTGCCAAAAATAAAAAAAATTATAGTCTCCGTGCATAATATACATAAATCAACTTTTTAATTTTCCAAATATGTATTCATCACAAACCAATATATAAAACAAGATTAACAAATCTTGATTGTTGTTCATAAAACAACTGTCTGGACTAATTTCTCTAAAATCTATGTCACTCGGACTCTTTAAAACTGTTGGCAGATTTGTGCTACATCCTCCTAAATGCACTGTTTTTAAAGGAACTAATCGACATGCACTTGACTATATTTCTAAAGACTCTGAGCAACAAAATCTAAAACTAGACAATCTTTGTCTCGGTAGAAACAACAAATAATGCAGGACGATCAAATGATCCATCAACGATCAAATATACCTTTATATATCTCAACCTAAATTTTTTTTAAAGAAAAAAAAAGGAAAGCAAGGTGACATCAAAGTCCCTCAATCTTTGCCCTTTTTTTACTTATATATCATGAATGTGTTTTTACTTATTCTAACAAAAAGAAGGCATATTGTTCCAACAACATCCTCCAAGTTCCCAATCATGCTTCTTTGACCCAGATGTTGATGTTATTACCACTTGTGACTTGGATTCTTCAGCCTGTTTTTCAGCTCTGTGATCATCAATACCAAATTTTGAATTATTTTTTTGGTCATCCCTTTCGTCATACCAATCTGGAACTGGTACAGCTAGCGGAAAATTATCAAGAAGGCACATTATATCCTCATCCGCCTGATTAATTCCTTGTAATGAATCTTCCTTTTGCAACAATATCCCTATAACAAGCAAATATTAAAAGTTAGTTCAAAAATACCAAGTACATAAGAAGAAAAACAAATTTGACTATGGTATGAACTGGAATTAGCATCGGACAATGTTTCTCGTTAAACGATAAAAAATAGTTGTTGACCCTATTTATCGATGGATTATAAGAATCCCATTAATGATTTGATTTCGAAATTATATAACATTCCAAATGTAATGAAATAGGATAAATTGTGATACTATTTTGTAAATCTAATTCTGTTCACTTTTACTTATCCACAATGAACCTCGCACTTTATTTAAGAAAACAATAAAATAAAGTGCATATTTTTACTATAATACCCATATCTATTAGCAATATTTTAAAAAATTCTGTGAAATGATATGCTAAAGTGGACAAGTAAAAGTGAAAATTTATTTTTAGTATAATAGACAAGTAAAAATGAATGGAGGAGGACTTCACAATTATCTTGAATATATATTTATATGTGCCAGTCATGCCTCCCAAGGTGGGGCGTGACAAGGAGTGTGCAGANATATATATTTATGATAGTTTAACTAAATACCTGAAGATGAATTGGGATGAGGGCTGGAGCTTTCAGAGTTGTTATTCAGGATGACATCACCCCCATGAGCAAAGTTGTAAACTGATTCTTCAGTTAAAACGGCTTCATCTTGATTTTCTTCAACTAATCCATAATCTTCCCACAATGATTTCCCTTTATAATTATCATCTTTTTCCTTCAAATCAACATAATTATTGTCCTCAATTTTCACAGCCCTTGTTATAATCTGAGACTCCTCTAACAAATCTTCCAATAATCCGCTATTTCCTCGCGATAATCCAGCAATGTTGTTTGCATAATTATTAGCATCGCTTGAACCAAAATCACTGCCTGTATTCTCAGAAGACGATCCAGTGGTTGTTACAGGCATGGATAATTGCCCTGAGGGGTAATTATTAATGGAATTAATACCCATACCAGAGATTAATTCATTTTGGTTCGAAGAAATCCCCATGAAAGGCCTCGTTAAGCCAAAATTCGGATAGTTCTGTTGTTGAAATGATGGCACTAGCATGGAATTAGACAAGCCATGACCAAAATTGTTGTTAGGCACAGATGACGAAAATTGTGAATTTCTCATAGATGACGGGAGTGTCAAGGAAAGGCCTTTAGGAGGATCGCGAAAAATATTGTTACTATTGAGGGGGAATTGATGTGTAATTGGAGGTTTCATGGTTGAAGAGTTGAAGATATTCAGAAGAGAAAGAGAGAGAGAGGAAGGATTGTTGTAAGTTGCCTTTTGGGGATCAAATGGTGAAGAAATGAGGTTTTGGGGTTGATTGTTTTCTTGTTGGTTTTGTGCTTGTAATTCTTGAGGGTATATGGGCAAACCAGCTCTTTGTCTTCTCTTTAGCCTTGTGTTCCAGTAATTCTTGATCTCATTATCTGTTCTTCCTGGTAGCTGTAATTTATGAAATTAACATCAAATAAATAGTTAATTTGTCATTAATTTGATCAAAATACCAAAAAAAAAGACTAGTTAATTAATGAGGTTAAGCCCAAAGTGAAGTTAAGATTCAATAGAGAAATCAAGAAAAATATTGATAATAATAACATATTCTATGCAATCTCATAAGTGGGATTCTGGAAAAATAAAATCTACACAGGCCTTACCCTTACCTCATGAAGGTAGAGTGACTGTTTATAAAAAATCATAAAAGCACAAGCATCAAGAAGATTATTAAAGAAGATAATTAACAACTCTTTTATGGAAAATGATTAGTTTGGTTTGTAAAACCAATTCAATGGGTAGAAAACAGAAACATACAAGATCCTATATAAATGCATGAAGATGGTAAATTTGCAGGACAAAAAAAGAAGGGACAAAAGGACATAGATGTCAGAACAACGAAACAATTTCGTTGTTCAAACATATGAAAAGAGAGAGAGAAAAAATTGAACCTGTGCAGCCATGCGAGCCCATTTGTTGCCAAGTTTGGCATGAAGCTCGATAATAATTCTTTCTTCTTCAGGAGAAAATCCACCTTTCTTAAGATGAGGTCTAAGATGATTCGCCCATCTTAACCTACAACTTTTCCCACATCTCATCAATCCAGAATTTCTTTGAACCGCGTTCCAATTTCCTTCTCCATGTTTTTTCACGTACTCCACTAAAATCGCGTCCTCTGCTGCTGTCCATGGCCCTTTCTTTAGCGCCTGCCTGCTTCCTCCTCCGCTTCTTCCTCCGCCATTCTTCATTCCTCTATCATCTGGGGCCATCAACCCTTCCTTTTTCCTTAAAAAAAAATACACTAATAAACACATTTTCATTTATATATAATCATCTGATATCTAATTTTTATTAACCTGACTAATCTAAATATAAACACTCGTTAAAATTTTTTATATGTTTGTGTGTGTGAGGATGATGCTAGAAATGACTTTTTCTTGTACAAAACTTTGAAAGAGAAGAAAACTTTTAGAATTCTTCCTCTTCTTTTGTTTCTTTTTTTTTGGGGGTGTGTGTGGGTAATTGCGCTTACTCACAATTCGCGATATGGAAGGAAGATAAACCAAAACAAACTTCTTTTAGTCTTGTTCTTTTTTCTTCTTTTCGTGGTTGATTTCTTCTTTAAGACAAAGATGTGAAGGAGATATAGATGAGAAAGAGCAAATTAGAGAAGGAG
>JACEIK010001353.1:250176-292591 GCA_018107945.1 Datura stramonium
TAAAACTTATTTTTCTTACTTTAACCAGAAAGTCATTTTTCTCATTTTCAAGAAACTTCTTTTCTAAGAGAAAAATATTTTCCAAAACATTCGGACCAACCAAACATGGAAAAAATGAAAAACATTTTTTGTTTTTTGCAATACCAAACGGACCCTAAGATCGAAGGAAAAAACATGAAGAAGGATTGGTGTATTTATAGTTTAGAATATGAGTCAAAAGTGTAACTTTATAAATTTAGGAGTTAAAAAATCAAATTTGAAGGGATATGGGTTGGTTTCGGAGGTTGGCGGGGACAAAACAACTGCTGTTAGCTGTTACGGCTAAAATAATAATAATAAATATTTAAATATGGGTGTGAGCAGCCGGTGCGATCCTTAAAGGGCCAGTCCAGCGTCCCGTCTAGTATGCCCCCCGGACAGTACCGGGCCCGTATAGGCAAAAGAAGCCTTTGTATTCCCATTAGTATCCCCTCTTATATGTGGGGTAAGGGGTTTTCTTGCGGTAATATTTGGTGTTTACAGAAGCCGCCGAACTAGTTATCCCTTGGCTGTGCAAATAAAAGAGAATTTATTATATTGTTGCAGGTGGGAATTTATGGTAATGCAGTGCGTATGATGGAATTAGATTTGCTTCAGAAGAAGAGGTGAGTAACATAAAGTGTGGAACATTCAACAGGTAGTTTCATAATAGTGAAAGGTGATATGAGTAAAATGTGAATGAATATTTCAGATTTAAGCAGTATTGGAAGGAAAGACATGCTAGTGAAAGAGCTGAAATGGTGAAGCAATCAAAGCTCTACTGGGATCACCAAACAAGATATGCTATTGGTTATTAGCATCTAATTTTTATCAGATTCATCAGCAAATAATCATCAGCTGGTGTCTTTGTTTTATTTTAGATCATTAATAGAAAGCTTCCTGAGTCCTACATCAATGGAGTTTTGCCAATGAACATTGCTCAAACTCACCATTGTGACTTTAGTTTTTCTTTTTCCTTGGACTCTGTTTATCAGATTTCAGATCTTAAATTGGGGTCTCTTGATAGAATCCATTTTGCTGTTTCTTATTATATTTACTTGTCACTTTAGTGGTGATGTGACCAGACTTCCAAGTTTTAACAATAAACTACCGCTGTCTCTCCGCTATGCTCTCTGAATTTTCATTTCTTCATTTAACCAAATATTATTAGATAATACTCCTACTAATAATAGTAATTATGATGACAAAAGTTCTACCTCAGTTTCAAATTTATATATNATATATATATATATATCCATACCGAGTCTCTATTGATATTAAATTCTTGCGAGTTTTTATCCATGTAATTTAGGTTTATTTACATACTTTCTCTTTATCATAGTTTTAGTACTTTCACTTGCCATTTCAAACAAAGAGTTAATTTCTTAAATAATTACTTATCAATTTTCCTTGTAAAGATTTTTTTTTTTTTTTTGGTTTCATACTCACCAATTCATTTGTTACTCTGAAACGGTGACTTTTTATATAAAAATACAGTTTACTCAAATTGTATATAATTATGTAGCACACTGGGTATTTAATTAGAGATAATTACAGTCAAGGATCCTTCAGCGATTTAATCTACTAAAATTGATCCAATTATTATTTTTTTACCCAGTTTAATTCAATTGACCCATTAGCCAGTGGTTTTAGAATTTGGTCTACACTTCCTTTTTTTTCTCTCCCACGTAATTTTGTCTTTTTAGTCAACTCTCTCGTGTTCGGTACAACGAAATTTGTTTTTATTAAAAAAAAATTTTTTAGTTTACTTACTTTTTGGTATTCGGTATGAAAATAAGAAATATTATCTTTAAAATATTTGTATATACTTAAGATAAAATTAGAAATATGATATATATGGAATAGAGTGATGAGTATGGTGGGTGGATAATTATGGGGATCGGAAAAAGACAATGTGACTTGTTTTACCTATTTTTATTATGAAAGTTATTTTATTTTTCTAAAAAAAATATTTTAAAAATTTTTAACCATTCAACACTAAGAAAATAAAAAAAACATTTTCCTCCGCACCATACACACCTTTTATCTCTCTTTATTCTTCTACTCGGATGTTCTAATCTCACCCTTTTAAACAAAATATATACCTAACTCCTTAAACTTGCATTCATTTTTCATTTTGATATGTCATTTTAACTTTGTTCCATTTTACCCATTCAATTCAATTTTTTTATGTTTCATTTAAGTATAAAAAATATTATTCGGTGTAAACCATTCAACGAGTGTTCATAAATATTTTAAAATAGTATGAAATATTCAATTAAATAATGTCACATCTTTTTTTCATATCATCCAGGTCATAATTTAACTCAAATATCCGTTTTTTAAATTTTTTAACTCGCTTCAATAATGGTAAAAAGAACCTATCTTCAATACCACTAAAAAAACTCCGTTTCATTGTAACAACACTATTAAAAGCACTAAAATTCAGCGGATTCCATTGATTTGTCAAAAAAAAAATTAAAAAAATAAAATTGACCGACTTTAAAAAAAATTAAGTATATTCGTCGGTTATTTTTTCAGAAAAATGATTATTTTTTAAAGAAAATTAATGAACATTCATCGATTTCTTATTTTTCTACGCAAACTAATGAATGTTTGTCAATTTTTAAAGTACAAAAAATTACAATTGAATATTATAAATAAAAATAAGCTAAAGTAAAGTCTTACTTTTGAAAATTAAAAATACAAAAATAATAATATTTTATACTTAAATGAAAGGTAAAAAAAGAATAAAATTGAGATGGACGTCAAAATATAAAAAATAGAATAAATTTGAAAGGAGTGTTAAAAAAAAAAGATAAATTTGAGAGTTAGTGCATTATTTGGCCCACCTTTTTGTTTCTTTGGATGCTTCTAGATCTTTCTCCTCCTCAGCATACCCAAATTTAAGATCTTTAGTTGGATTAAAAAATTAAAAGAATGCTAGGACGAATATGTTGTAAACCCTCATTTTATAGAGTTTTTTTTTTCAAATTTGAAATCAAAAAGGGTTCAAAAGCAAATTAGCGGGCTTCTTTTTCTTTTATCTTCTATTAAAATGGAGGTGTACTGGCGGTTAGGCAGTATTTTTATAATATAATAAGTGTATTTATATTATTATACATAATTACATATCATATATACACTTTTATATATTATTTAAAACCTTTCATAACCATTCCTTAAACATCTTAATTAAATAAACAAATAAAATAAATTATATATATATATAACACATATATATACACACTTTATAATAGTATTGATAGTTAGTTAATAACATTTTCATTGTAATAGATCGATTAAGGCTAGTGAAATATACATATAATATATGCATTTAAGTATCATGTAAGCGAATGATATTTTTATCTTTCAAGTAAATGTTATTTCTACTTTTGTTCAATGAAGGAAGTAAAACAAATTGAAGGTAAAACTACGAAGTTGGATCAAACTCTTAAATATGATCATTTATTAATTTAAAATTTATAATATATTTTTTTTATTTTTTTTATTTTTTTTATTTTTTTTATTTTTTTTATTTTTTTTATGTTTTATATAATAGTTAAAAATCTGTTCTTGTTAATATGAGGACAGAAGCGAGGCGTGTATGCTAAGACTAGTTATATTAAAAGCATGAAGACCCTTAGAAATGTTGATTGAACTTTTTTTATCCTTCATTTAAGACTTTATAGTAGTCAAAATTGTCATTTACTATTCTCTTCAAATTATTATTTAATTATACATAATATTTATTAATTAAATAAAATTATATTATGTATAAAACCCTATTGATGGATCTTTTACTATCATTAACTGAAATTAATGTTGGACTTCTATAAGATTTGCCTAAATTTTTCCGCATGTATAAACACTAAAAACTTATTTCCCTAAAAATATGCCTTTTAACTAGAATGCACACAAATTAAATTTTTTTATTTTTAAATGATATAAAATTATATTTATGTATAAACCTTAAAAGAATTTTCCTAAAAGTTTTTTTTACAATGTCCTCATTATTATCTTGAACGCCGTTAATTTATATACTCAATTAGTATTTTTCAAAAAATAATATTTATTTTTTAATTTTAAAAATTTTCAAAATTTTAAACTTTGGTGTGATATCTTTATTACTATTATATATTAAATTTGAGAAATGTGTTTCTTTAAAAATAAAATAAATATTTTAAAAAGTCAATTTATGAAAATTTTTTAAAACAAAGTTTGAGTGAATACGATTTTCAACCTATTAATTGAGTAAGAAATAACAAATTATGATATTTTTTTTCAATATTAGATATCCAAACTTTATGGAATTAATTAGACAATTTTTTTCCTATTAAAACATTTATTTATTTCTTAAAAATATTTTTCCATGTTTTTGAGAAACTGTTTATGAATAATGTGAATACAAGTCCGTTTAGGCTTCTAAAATAAATATAGAACCCATATATAAAAATTACAATAACACATTTACAAACTTCTATCACAAGGTTCCTTATTTTATTAAAATTAAGATAACATGACCAACATTTATTATTATTATTAGAAATAAATATCTTTTAGGTTAACTACACTGAACAATTATATATTATAACTCAATTACGAATAAATTTTTCATATTTTAAAATTAAACACTTACACCTCTAGTATTATAAAAATTCTACACTTACACCTTTTACAATGTTATCTCTCTTTTTTTCTTTTTTAAACCCTTTATATAGCGAAAATCCTACACAAAAGAATTTTCATCTAAATATATTTAAGATAATGTTTAAGTGAAAGAATAAATTTAAAAAACTTTAAAAAAAAGGAGAAATTTCTATGTAATAAATATTATAACTAAATAAGATTACAAATAATTTACATATTCAAAGTGTAAAAAAAATTATTACTAATAGATGATACATCTTATTAACGATTTGTATCCATTATTTACCAAATAGAACACTTAGCAATATTCAAGTCAATAGCACAAAGGAAAAGACCAAATTTTGTTTTGGTCAAACAAAAAGATCAAATTTAACGAAATATCATTTAGAAAGAGAGATCAGGTAGGTAAGATACAATATAACATATTCACATTTCATTCAATGAATTACGTACTCTTTTAAATTTGTGCAACTAGTTTAACTATTCATCGTCCATGCATGTTTAGAAGATACCAAATTAGTTATTGTGTCAATGAAATAACATTTTTTTCATCATTTAAATAAATATTACATTTTATTTTAACGCCAATAACTACCCCAATAATTAATATATATATATATATATATATATATATATATGATCGGCACGATACACACAAAGCACATATGTAGTGTATAAGTACAACAATATGTGTTTATTCAAAAAATTGTATAATATATACCATACAAGTGATAATATACATGTGTATGGATTAAAATATTAGTTGAATATGTTAGAAACATTTTAGAAAAGTAATTAATGCGTTTTATTTATATTTAATTATTTATCACTAACATAAAAAACTTCTTATTTTTAATATTTTTTTATTCATAGAAACATGTTTTAATTTATGGTATAGAATCATATAATGTAGATTATGTAATGATTTAATTATGAAATATATTTGACTTATATAAGTTTTCCCTAAAAGTAAAATGAGTTCAAGTCCAATGTAGACGGATTTATCCTAAATTAGAGGTCTCAAAACTCTCTCCATTATCGACCCCTAGTTTATTGCAGAGACCTTAAAATTCATCAAAACATATAAAGGAAAAAATGAGAGCTTTCATTTGCAGTCTCTTCACATGATGAGCTACTTTACTTGCACTTGGAACTTTTCATTACCAAGAAACTGAAACCTTGAGGAATTGATTGCTCAAAATAACCTTCCATAACACCTGATTTGACATCAACATCATGAATTTCCCACCTCAACTTTATCCCTTTTATTTGGAGGTAGAAAAATGCTTACTCGACAGTTTCGATCTTTTAAATTTATTAAAAGTTACGAACACTTTTAGTCTCCGTCAACTACTTTAAACTTTATGTCTCTTAAATTTGATGAAAATACAGAAGGGAGGTTAACGTTAAGCACCAACAAAGTCCTCATCAAATGTAAGATTGCACTAAACACCAAAATTTAAACATATATATATATGTGTGTGTGTGTGTGTGTGTGTGTGTGTGTGTGTCCAGAATTGCACCTCAAAAAGCTACCCCCAAAACTGTAGAAACAAATAAATAATACACTACTTTTCCTTTCCCCATTAAAGAGCTTGACGGAGACCAAAAGTGTTAAATCTTGGCAAAATTAAAAACTCAAACTATTCAGTACATACTCAAAAGACCACTTTATACTTACCCTCAAAACACAAGGACCATTTTTATCATTTTCTCGCAGCAGAAGTGTCATTTCATTGAAATCACTCTATATGTTTGGGAAATATCCTTTTTACCTTAATCTAGTCTTTAGGCTTTCTCAAAGACCCATCGGGATTTAATTCGGCTATTTAAAGCAGTTGTTTTGAAAAATATTTGGTCTTCCAACAAATCCCAAGCTCATTTATTGCAGCTAATTCAGTAGCCTAATGTTGGTGTATTTGTATGGATGAGAGTAGTACTAAAAATCAAAAGTAAAGAGAAAGAATCCTTTAAGTTTTAATTGTACTGTAATTGCAAATTTATAAAAAGAATATGTACAAGTGAGGTGCACGTTTATGCTTTCTTTCAGGTAAGTTCACCTTTAAGCGCATGAGCAGCTCTTTGTATGGCCCTTGCAGTTCTCCAAATCTCATGCTGAATTGCTGCATTGTGCTCTCCTCCTCCACTGTTCACGCCACCTGAGGATGATCTTGAAATTGCATTCGCTATTCCAGGAAAGAAATCTAACTCACTTTCACCATCATTACGGGCCACATATACCTGCATTCAATAATCAAACCACTTACCTCGGCCTTTCATTACAGGAAACACTATCAAAGTCTACGGGCATATTTCTTACTAGAGTTATGGAGAAAGATAATATGCTGAAGAAGCAAACAATTGTCACTAAATGGACAGGGACAGTTTACATCTTCACCCTGATCCTACCTGTGCCATTATTGTGCGCTAAGCTCTAAATAGTCAATTTTATCATTTCATAATTCATGAAATCTTGAAATACTAGGTCTGTGGAGATTTTATATTTTTCTCATTTAGCAGACTTAGTTTAATTGTCATAATAGATTTTCTTGATCAAGGCCAATGGCTGTAGGCTTGAAGAAAAATCCTTGTGCATCTGACTCGACCATAAATAATGTGCTCTTCTACTACGCCTCCATTTAGTCTTCGCAGTAGGGGTATAAGCCTACATTGCGGCAATTGGAGCAGATCAAATTGATGAAAATGGAGTCCTAAACAAAGTCGCACAAAGGTGGCTTTCTTTAGCTATTAATTTAAAACAGTCGGAAATATTAGGATGTATCTGGTACTTTTTCCATCAGGCTGCAAGGCTCTATAACTATCATAGTTTCAAGCGCGAATTGAATGAGAGTTTCCTATGGGGTTCCACACATCCAAGGGCGATATGGGAGGAGATCCGAAAATCTTGTGAGCTACTGATCAGAAAAGGAACAAGTGATGATTAAATGAAATCTCAACTTCACCAATAGGGAGAAAATGGTTACCATATGCTTGAACCATGGTCGTCCCTGAAGCCCTTCTGCATCCAAAAAGCCCCTCCTCAGCAAGCACCCAGGCCGGTCGTTTAATATTCGTCGCTTCAGCTGCATGCTCGTCAGTGGCTTTCTCCTCTTTCCAGTTTCTAGGTTTACCAATACAAACAGAGGAGCAGAGTGAATATGAATTCATGAGTAAAAATTAAAGAAAATAACCTAAAATAAGAAGCAAGCAAAACATAAAATATAGTTGAAATTGTTTTATATGTACATCCCACTTAAAATAAAGGCACGTGTAGTGGGAAAAAGGGCGGCAGTCCTTGGCCCTCGTCCCTTAATTTTACTAAAATCACCCACTGAATCTTTTGTTTTCGGAGAACATGCGAGCGTCATCTCATGTTATAAACTTATGCTAACAGCAATCCAAGTAATAGAAAACAAAGGCATCAGTTATTGTTTCTCCTTTTTACCTTAGCTTTTATTCTGAGATATCTCTTTTCGTGTTTCCTCTCTATGTTCCACAAAGTACAACTGTTTATGTAGGATTTATTAGTACAGAATACCATGTATAAGGGAGATGGGGAACTGGGTTCAGATGAAAACTCAATACTATCTCGTTAAAACTTGCAGTACTTGTGAAGATTATAATTACGACTAAAAGAGGAAAAAATAACAGTCAAGGCAACCTTCATGTATTTTGGGACCTCATTCCACAAATTTTCTCTATCACTTCCCAATGCTTAGTATCTGATCATAACTACTTTGGAAGAAAGAAAGTAAAATTCTGCAACAAAGTTTAATATCTAACCTTTGCTTCTTCTAGAGTTTCTTTAGCTGCAGCAGCAAGTTCTTGAATGGCAGCAGTAATAGGATGCAATGGTCTGCTTCCTTCCAGCAAGTCACTCAGGATATGGTATAGTCCTGTAAAATGGCGAACATAACCCATAGACAAGGGTGTGTTGGGGAGGAAGTAGAGAGTTTGTTTGGTGTTCACTGGAAACAAGACCACAGGATAAGTTACGTGACGACAGAAGAGGATGTCGATTATGATCTTCAATAAAGGAAGCATGGATATTGCTGTGTTCACTTTCTGATCCTTCATAAACCTTGCATTTTTTTAGAGTCAATCACATAGTATAAAGAAAATTTTTTCCGCTTCTTCTATAACGAGTTAATAAATGCATTCAAGTGAGTTTGGTTGAGAGCAATCACAAAGGCCAAGCATAAATGAATGCCGTGGACCAAATTAGCACAGCATAGCATATGACAGATGCATACAAAAGGTATTCAATGTACGGCCTGGAAATAAATGCTTCTTCAAAGAACAACCATAACATATTCATCTTAATGGTAGGTCAGGCATTAACAATAGCTTATGCTTCCAAAAGGGAAACCCTGTCTCAACTTTCTATACCTGCAGCTCAGCATATGGGAGGATAGTTAAAAGGTAAATCGGATCCTCAGCCAGGCGAAGCGCAAGAAGTCCCCAAACTCCGGTCACTGTGAGGAAGGGAGAAACGAGAAAAAGACTGTCATCTCCATAGGCATGGCGTCAAAAAAAAGACGTGTATCAATGTAGATTAAACATATGCAATTTTAGATCTTAAGAAATATCTTTACCTTTAAGTTATATAGATGCATCTAACATCTATACAAAGTCAGTAGTTTTGAATAAGCTACAGAAACAATTTAAAGCTACAGAAAATAAGTAACTACCTGCCACATGCCGCTGAAAGAATGGATCCCCAAAGTTTACCATCCAGTTGTAGGAATCAAATGCTGTGTGATATACTGGAAAATCTGCAAGAGAAGGATGAAATCATTAAAGAATATATGGGGCACAATGTACCTTGGATGCACTGAAATCCCATTGTTTGGATGATTTTGGGTTTGGACTGAGTTTAGCTAAGAATGAAGCACTGCCTCTGCCATAGTAAAGATCAACAGAAGGAACACCTGCATGGTGCAAAAAATGAGACAAAGTCTGAATCTACTCCATTAAGCCGTTGAATCTGCAAATGCAAAGACCATCACACTTGCATGCAGCTTAGAAGAGTACAGAAGAGCATATAAACAGGACAATAAATCACAGAAGCAAATGGATGCAAGGATATTCCTCATTTGTCCAATGCCAGAAGCCAAGGGAGAAACAGAATTTTAGCTACAATTAGAACTGGTTATTGAGGGGACCTTATTATTGAAGATAGGTACCATACATCTCAGTCTCCTATAAAATGCTTTTTATGGAGGATAAAGATCTCTTTCAAATTACAAAAGACTTGTAATGGGGAACTTGCTCAACAAAATTTGTAGTCAATTACCATTTTTAAAATGCTGTAGACTTAGCGGTGGAAAACAGGGGCAGAACCACCTTATAGGAAGTGGTGTCATGAGACGTTTCATCGGAAATTGTTTTACGGAATATATATACATAGATATAAGCAAAACCAAGTTCTCTCTAATAAAAAGACAAATGATACCACTTAACCAAAAAAGGCTCACTGATCTGTTGGTTAAGCACTTCAAATCATTAATAATCTGATCCACGGCTTTCATACATTTTACTTTTGAGGAGTTCCACCAGCTGCCTGCACAAGCTAGAAAGCTTATCAATGTTGATAAAGCTCAGATTCCTTTGTTTAGATGGAGTCCATCCATGGATATTCTAGTGTTGATTGTCATTTTGGAAATTTTATCTATTATCTATTAAAATATAATGATGAGTTATTGAGAATTGAACCACTATCCTCTAATGACACCACTTGAGCGAAAAAAGGCTAGCTGATCTGTTGGTGAAGCACTACAAATCACTAGTAATCTGATCTAGCTTTCATACACATTTTTGTCATTTTGGAGATTTTATCTATTATCTATTAAGATATAATGATGTGTTATTGAGGTGAACCACTGTCCTCTAAAAAACCAAGGAGCAATCAAACCACTTGAACTAAAACCAATTTGGTTGTTTAGTTGACAATAAATAAAATCAAAGTAGTTTGGAAAAAGACATATTTAGTGGATTAGTACTTTTAATGAGGCTATTATGTACACATTTTCAAAAATAAAAACTTCGTCATAGAGTTAAAATCATTATAAAAATTTATTAATTTGTTCACTTTTTTACCTAAAAGTATGTGATGCCGCTTACAAAAGATCATGTATTGCACTACTGGTGGCAAAAATTCACAATTTGTTGACCCCCAACCACCCATTTAAAATATGGGTTAACCCATTTCAACCCACAATAAAACAGGTTGAATGCCGGTTAAAAGATTTTAAAAAGTTAACAGCGAAATGGTTGTTCACCAACCCGGCAACAATGCTGATTTTGGTTGTGTTGAATCCTTCCATAAACAAGAATCACTTTTTCATTACTTCTGTAAGTAATTTCCTTGCATCTTAAATTCATTATAATTTCCATTTCTTTCTTTTTTGTAGTTTCTGGTTCCTTAAAATTTTTAGTCACTTAAAATATGCTTTCTTAACTATTGGATGCATATTATACTAGTGAAGAAATACAAATATAATTATTCCCATCCCTCTTTTCCTATAGTATCACTGTACTTTTTTTCTAAGATCAATGTATATCCAACTCTGTCAATTTATAATTATGAGATATTTAGGTTATCAAAAAATAATTATGAGATATTGAAACTGGTCATTTCATTTTGAAACTAAATTAAACCTTTTTTTGGGTAAATAACTGTGAAACCCATTGATAAGCCAAATAGAAAAACAAAGAAAGAGCACCTAGGACCACATGGCAGTCATCTAGGCATCAGAACAGAATCAAACAAACAGAACAACTAATTACATAGTCTATGGACCAAAGCTTGGCACCTATGAGCTCTTTTTGAACTTTGTATTAATTCTATCCCATTTCATTTCCTTTTTGTATCTGCTCTATAACAAAATCGATATTCACATTTATGTTCCTAAATAGTCTACAATTCCTGGCCTGCCATGTATGGTAAATTACTGCCCCCCAAAGTGCTGTAACTATCTCCTTCTTCACTGTCCTCCAGTGCCTTCCGTTTATCCGCTTTATAACTTGTCATCCATGCTGCTGGAGATGAAAGCCTGACCACAGAGCTATTTTATCTCTAACTGTTGTGGTCCAGGTACACTCTGTGAACAAATGGCCTTGGGTTTAAGTACCCCCTCCTCACAAACTAAATTAAACCTTCTTTTTGTAAAATGTTCATAAAGTTATTGATATCACTGAATTAGGCCAACAAAGTAGTTATTATAAATTTATTTTTTAAAAAATACTAACACAAGAAATGATGATTTTATGAGTCAACACATTATACTTATAGAAGTTTTGTCTGATATGCTACAACTCTCAGAATATATATGAAATAACAACTTGTATGCAAAAACCAAAAGAAAATTTGAATATTTTTTTTTATGTTTTCTTTGATTAGCTTAGAAGTTTTATTTATTTTCTTGGTTATAAGATACAGTCATATGTGCATAAAATTCTTCATCCAAAACATTCCTTTAGATATAGGTATCTTGACCATCTTCTTTTACAAAATTCTAATTGATCAGGAAGTATCCTCTTAGTTCTATTTTTATGGTAAATTGAATTATCTTTTTCAAAAAAATCATTATTCAGTATCCCTATTTGATAGATAAGACATGAAGAATTCTTGTAACGGGTATACGCTACACCTATAATTTGTGATGAAGATGTGTAAGAAATAAAGAAAAAAGAAGGATGGAAACTTACCCTGATACCTCTATTAGCAGCTGTCCATCTTTCATAAAGAGCCATGCCCTCTGAGTCTGGGTCATTAACCTTATCCAGCAAATCAAATACAATTAGCTAAAACATCAGATAGAAAGGCATCATTGTCTGAAACTTCCACTGACTATTAACTAACAGACTTACCATCTTGGTGATCTCGATAAGCAGATTGTCAAGCTGAGGAGTTGCACTGGGAAAAAACCCAGGGCCTTGAACTGCACAATCCACATTTAGATAGGCCACAGATTTAGATCCAAGGTTGACAAGATTCTGCTCAACCCACTCAGTTGATCCAATCTGAATCCATGAAGAGAGAACAAGATGAGTGCAAAACGTAAGTAAAGATCATTAGAATAACCCTGGTAGCTTTGAGGAAGTAGTCTAATATTACATTAGGCAGAATCAGATTAGAGAATATCTGTGATGGGCTATTCTGCACTCTCTGTCTACTAAATAGGGCCCATGCCATAAAATACGCATAAAGGCTTATAGACTATAGCCACTCAAATAACTTTCTTACTTTATCGTCAATCCTACCGTTTAAGCATCCATCCAGATTTAGAGGTCGTGTCTGCATAAAATTCTTGTTCAATAGCAGAACATGAAGTGATTAAAGAGAATCAATCATAAGCCTATGTCATTGAATTAGCATACATAGTTCAAAAAAGGGTTAACTAAACAAGTTGGACAGAATAATCTCCCAGTCAATTCTAGATATTGCACTTGATCCTACCATCAGACAGCAGAACATGCTGGTGACTCTGGAGATAGAACATTACCTACCATCCCAAACTCTTCTGCATCCCAACTGCAGAGAATGATTGTTCTTCGGGGACTCCAGCCCAAACGCATGAGAAGAGCATATCTACGAGCAATGGCCAAGCAAGGCAGCGGTTCCGCTATTGGGGTCAACTGCTCCATAAGTCCATGCATCTCTATGGTTTCCAAGAAGTATAGCAGATCAGCTCTTCTGATCCCCTTATGACAGCAAAAACATTATGAACTGTTGCCATCTTTCTCTCACCCTGGAATTCAGAAATAATGCAGAAACACTTCAATAAATTTCTGAGCTAACCTGCTTTGAGCCATCCTATATTCATCATTTTATTAGGTAACTTTAGTCTTTAAACACTTCCATGAAAGAAAAATAGAAAATACTTTATGTTAACTCTTTGAATACTCTCAATCATGTCATTATTCAGGAAGTAATATAATGCATTCTCTCTCTCTCTTTTTCTCTCCCCCTTTTTGGGGGGTGGGGTGGGGGGTGTCCAATGCAGGTTCTGTCGGTTTGGATGTTTGTCATGTAAATTACAAAAACATTAAAGATAGAGAAAATGAAACAAAGAGAGGAGCAACAGAATGTCAATATGAAGGATGTGGGACTGAATATTTTATTTTTCAGAGAATACACAAAGCAAAACAAAGTTGAAAAGACTCAATTAAAGCTCTAGTTACATGAACTCACACGCTGTAGAATAGTTAAGATATCTCAAGAGAATTAGCAGGTGAAAATCGCAAAAGATCTATTTTCTTTGATGAAACTGATGAACTGCATATCTCTTCAAAGATGGGATTAAACACCAGAGACCAGGAGATGTTCAAGATAGTAAAAGGTTTCTTTGACCAATATGACTTTCCTAATATGTATTTGACTCAGGCATGTGACTTAGGGGAGCCTAAAGAATGGCTTTTAAAATGCCAATCTAAATAACCATTGTGTGATAATGGAGAAATAACTATCATGTGCAACTTTTGCTTTCTATCAACCAAATAATATATTTAACCTTTTAAGCACTTCATAACATTCATGGAAATGTTAAAATCTTTGGGAAATCACATAATTCTGAACTTGACAATAAGTATTTCTTTGATAACCATGGTGTGGGGTCAGCTGGAGGTACCTCGACTAATTCCACTGACTACCTGCTACCTCTCACCCACCAGCACAAGTACCGGGTAACTCTGTCCACCAAGATTAGGACAGATGATGAAAACCATCTAGTGTTTTTGCCTCCGCTAGAAATTGAACCTGAGACCTCATGGTGGTTCAATTCACTTTATCAGCACTAAGCTACACATTATCACAACTATTCGTATTGATGATGGAAGTAGCAGCAGAGGCAGCTGTAACAAGTAACTTTAAGCTCCTAGCAAGAATCTGACAATAAATCACCCACTTCTTTTGGTAAGAAGAAAACGAATATGCAGGGCAAAATTGGAGACTATTTATGACCAAATTTGAACAAGGCATCTATTAAGTAGAACTGAAATCCATGCGATTTAAATGAGTAAATCAAAGGAAAGCATGAACTCCTTGAGAAATGTTTACTTTTATAAAGTATAAAAGTGGGTCCTACTATACCTAGTTAGTGCATGACATTGGAAAAGCATTTAACTGCTTCATGAAAGATATTTTCTTCAAGAAAAATGTTGATACATTCTAGGGTAACCCGGAAGAAAAAGTGACGCGGCTTATCTGGAAAGAGTTGTTAATAGTAAGTTTATTTCCGCAAACTGCAGTTTTCTCATCTAGAGGACCATGCTCCCCAAAGGATTAACTCCTCTCTCATTAAAAGCAACTCTCATTGCTACAGGTGAAAAGAGTCAACTAAAAAATTGGAAAATCTAGTGCCTTATGGTGAAATATATATGTAATGTTCAATTATAGAAAATCAAACATGGTTCTGCTCAGTCTTCCTCTCAACTTATCTGGAAGACACATGAAAAGTTAAGCACTGATGGAGCATCTGTGTAGCATTTAAGTTATTCATGCAAGTATCTTGCTTGTACTGACTACATTCTTGATCCATATTTGATAATTATGGATATCAAAACTCTGAAATCTAAATCTCTGAGATTCGAATATTTCAACTTTTAAAGCTGAGTGATACATTATGTACTTAAGCTGCCTCATCACATCACAGTTATTTTATTGTTGCTTCATGAATAACAGGTCTGGAATCAGGTAAAGCTCTGTATACCAAGCTCATCTTAACCCTTTAAAAATTAAGAGATGTTGTGTATGAATCACTCACATATTATGTGACTAGTACAACTAGAATAAGAATTCAAAAACACTAGAATTCTTCTAAGTTAGCCATCATGTTTACGAACATCATCAAGCAACTAAAAAATATCAGAAACTTTGCATTTAGTTTTAGACAGCAAAGAATCCAGACTCTAGAAATTCATGTTCTGTTTTCTGAAGTCAACCTCAGATCAGCTTGACAAGCCAGCTAATGTTTGGTAACAATGAGCAACCAAATGATGGTATTTGTCGAGAGGTAAAATCATATGGTTAAATTCTCATTTTGTATCTAGATTGATTGGATCGTTAATTATAGTGATAAAAGGAAACATAGTAAACATTGAAAGACAATTACCTGCAGTATTTTTGTTTGGCCTATTAAAGAAAGGTTATATCCTCTCTTTTTATCTAGCAAGTGGGCAAGCATACTTATATATCATGACATGGTGAAAATTATAGACTCCACCTTGCAGCTGGTCAATGCCCTAGGAATCGCAGACATTATGTTACACCTTCTCAGAGAATAATTCTTGAAGAGCTACTTGACAGGTAGTTTTTTTGCTTCTCAACTCAACTTTTATCCTGCTTTTGTAAAATTCAAAGGAATTACTCGAACAGGAAGAATCCCAAAGAAGAAGTTAATAGATATGTTTACATGGCATAGCATCCATATGTTAAAATGTAGCCTGCTCATATTGGCTCTAAACGTTGTGAATTATATTTAAAATTTTGTTTATTCTGCCGCTGCTGTCCTTTTTTTAAATCATCATGTTTGTGAGATTTTCTATTTTGTAGCTTCATGACTTCACCTTATGATACTTCAGCAGAAGCAGACTTGCTTTATTCACTAATCGTAAAAGCCCCTTTTGAGAACAACCGCTACCAGAAGCCCAGAAGCAACCTAAAGGTCTCAACCAAACATACAGACTGGTTCTAAATCTTGAAAGTCGGAGACCACCTTGTGTGAGAAGCTTGGAAGTTGAACAAAGGAACTGAGACAAAGTTCGCAGCACAAGTAAACCAAATAGGGGATGCAAAACAAATTGGCTAATGAATCAACATTGACCTTTTCAACCTCAAATACATTCATCAAACCAAAAACTTGCTAAAATTTGATTGTAAAAATACTGACTGTTGCATTCCCAAAACTAAGTATATTTAGGTCAACCTATCTACGTAGATATTCAGGTTCATCTTTCCGTTACGAGACAGCCCAGATCCTCCAACATCCATCTTTCCCTACCAGCTACCTCCCGATAGATAAACATAACTTTAAGGTGAGATTGAACTATCCTACTCAAACTGACCTACCACACAATCAAGAACGCGTAAGCCAATACCCCTCCCCACATTCAAGATGTTTCTTATTGTCAAATATCATTTAATTACTTCACCAAAAAGATGCTTAGGCAATATTTGGAAATGTAATCTTCCATCTCTGATCAAGCCTAAATAGCAATCCAAACGAAAAGGGCATTCTTTCTTTACCAAAAGTGAACATGATAACAAAGAAGTGATCTTTAACCATCATCTATCAAGAACTTCACCAAAATTAACAACTTATAAAGTTGGAAAACACAAAAACTTAAAAATAGAAGTCCATCCATCTCATTTTACTAGAAAATAGAAAAGTTTCTTTTTGGAACTAAATAATGGATCACTCTAGAAACTTCCAAATAGTAGCCACATAATAGTAGTCATAATCAACGTATATAAGACCAGATGAAGACATTCAACACAAAATGTTGCAAAAAAAAAGAAAAAGCGCATGACAAAGTGGGTCAACTAACCTCATAGGTAAAGTTGAGCATAGTCGGGCCGGGCCCAACTCTTCCACAACTACTACATCTCATACTCTTTCTCCATTCGTAAGGCATCTCAGCTCCTCCGTGACTTCAATATGGTCTCAGCTGACGTCATTGATATAGGCAATGATTGTATACTAGAAACCTTTGCCATCACCAGCAGGTCATCTAGTCTCAACTTCTCACCATTCTCAACCCCCACCCCACCAGGACTCAGTGGGTCCCCAAATATCCATCACTGTCCCTCTTTCAACCCCTCTGCAAACTCACCCCTTTCACCATCCTAAACATCAACACCGCCTTCACCGCGCGCCGCCGCATCCACCACCTCATTCCTGGACAACCCACCACCCCTCCTCTGATCCCAATACATCCCTCAACTTTCACCCCATGCTTACCAAGGGCGATATAGTCCTTTTCCCTCCCATAATTCAGAAAACAGGGGTTACCGTATACCGGGCGGATGGTGAATAGGCATGCAGCGTTACGACGCCGCTTGAGGGCCCGGCTCGAACTGGGTTAAGAAAGTAGAGAAGCATTGGGAAAATGGAGAGTGAGAGAAGAGGATAAAGGATAAGAGAGGAGAACAGTATAGTTAGTGAGATGGGTTTGAGAGTTTAAGGATTCGAAATGGGAGTAAACATAGAGAGCGGTGTGAAGGGAAGGGGTGGTGCCAGCAAGATGGGGATGGAGGGTGAGGTGGCGGAGGTAGGTGGCGAGAGTGTAGTTAGTGGCGGAAGAGAGGAAAGTGTCGAGTAGAAAGAAAACTTTTATGGGGTGTGGAGTGTAGGTGATGGTGGAGGGTGGTAATAAAAAGCTACAAGGAAAGAAAAATGAAGAGAAAAAACCCAAGTCTGTTTTGAAAATTTCTTGGAAACAGTAGAGAATAGTTGAAGAAACATTTTCTTCTCTGTTTGAGATGAATAGAGAGAAAGAAAATAAATGGGAGTTGTTGTAGACTTAGTATATATTTGGGACTCTTTTCTGAAATACTGAAAATTGTTCATCCATTTTTGTTTTCTTGGGTCGAGGACTTTTGGCGTTATGATGTATTACTTTTGAATCCTCAACACTAATTTTTATTGAAATAATAATTAAAGTAGGATAAATAATTACTATTATATATTTTTTTAATTTTAAAGGTAAATAGAAAAAAATATAAATAATAACTCAATTGATGATATTTTAAAGAAATTTTGTGATTTGAAATAATGTAATAAATTCTTGTATTTTATGGCATTATGAGATTATTGTATCTAATTTGATTTATCAAATCATTATATTAAAAAAATATTTATCCTTCTTCCATTGGAAAAGATTAAGAAATAAAAATATTTCCTATTTTATTAGAATAAAGAATTCTCATTATCTAAATAAAAACTAATGATGAATTATTGCAATCTTATATAAATATGAAAATTAATGATAAATTTACAATAATTTTTTAAAAGATTGTTTTGAAAAATACATGTTTATTAAGAAATGAGTATTTTGATCTAAAAATAACAATAGAGGCATTTTTGGACCAAATCATTAACAGCATGAGTATTTTTGGATCAAATTGTGCCGTGAGCATTTTAGATCAAAATATTGCCCGCGAATATTTTTAGATCAAATACTACCTCGATTTTTTTCTCTTTTGGATTTTTAATTTTTTTAATATGCACAAAAAAAAAAAAATTGTCAAAGATTGAGTGAAAGTATTATTGAAATTAAAAAAATATTGTAGGATAAAAAGGTAAATAGTTGGTAAACTTAAATGACTTATAAGCCAAAAAATAAAAAAGTTGGTTCTATCAACTTTTGGCTTTACTTTTTAAATACTTTTCAACTTTTTAAAGCATTTTTGATAAAATCGGACACTATAAAAAATTAAAAAGAATACTTATAAACTAATCAAACCAACTTATAAGCTAAACCAAACAAAATCTCCACCCCCTAATTAATATCCTTTTTTGAAATTTTTGTCCTCGTTATTTATGGCAGTGTATAATATATGAACTAATTCAAATTGCTCCAAGCTTGAATCAATATTTTAAAAAACATATTTAATAAATTAACATAAATAAAGATTAAACAAAAAAATTTAAATTTCTATAAATATAAAGAGCCATGAAGGATGATCAAAGGTATAATTATAATTTCACATTTAATTCATAAATGCTTCAAGAACATGGGTTAAAACTTAAAATTGATATTCCTTCATATAAAAAAAACTACACAAATACTAAGATATTTCTATTTCTCTTGATTTTTCTTCTCCTTGTTGTATTATATGAAGTATATTTGATCTTTATCTTATTTTACTACAGTATCTTTAAATATGTGTAATATTATTAATTGATAATTATATTAAATAATAATATAAGATTAATAATGAAAGAAATATTTAAAAAACTAAAAAAATAAAAAAAAACACTATAAATTAAAATTTTCAAAAATTTAAATATTCAACTATTATCAACTTTTTATTCATATTTTATTTTTTCCAAAAACTAGAAGCATTTTCTTTATTAATTATTTATTATTGATAGAATGTGCATTTCTATTATATAGAAGAGCCATGAGTTAGGGCGACAGCGTAATTTGGAATTTCACATTTAACCTACAAATGATAAAAAAAATGTCAAATGTTAACTCTTAAAGTTGATATTCTTTCGGTAAAATGAAGGCACTAGAATATTCCATTACTCTTGTTTTTTCTTCTCTTTCTCCGTGAATTTATTTATTGCTTCTTCATTTTACTTTAATTTGACATATATTCAATTTTCCATCTATCTTCTTCGTCCATGAATAGTGGCTAGATATTTTTACAATATCTTGAAAAATCATTCAATTTTAAAAATATGTACCCTTAAAGTTATTAATTTTTTTGGTATTAATAACATCACTCAACTTAGAGTATTTCTCTTACAAAATCACTCAATTAAATTTATCATTAAAAAAAATTAACATGGCAAGATATTTTTATGCCTAACAAACATGGACTCAAATAAATGAATTTTATTTTGTCCAATTTTTAAAATTAAAAAAATATTATTTTATATTTATTTTATTCTTATTTTTCCCTATTATATAAAAGATTGAAGAGGTAGGATGACCAAGGAACCAATTTTATCAATTAACAAACATCTAACTTAAAATAGTTGTAAATCATGCAAAAAGAAATCTTGAATTTTTAAAAAAAAATCAATCAAGTTCTAGAAAATTCCTAATGACTTCAATATGTTAGAAGAGTAAAAAAAAATCATGTGTATATTTAAAATTACAAAGAGTTCTTTTTTAATTATTATTATTATTTTTATTTTTTTCCAAATTATCTGAACTTTGTCATAATCGTAAAAATCCAATTAAGAAAATATAAAAACGGGTAGTGATTTGTATTTGTTTTGTGTCTCAGAAAGTAAATAGTTCAAGATGGAACTCGAGTAAGTATACACTTTTTTTCTTTTCTTAAGTTAGTATATCTAATATAATTGCTCTATTTTCTCTAAGTTTAATAACATATTTTTTATGCACAACATTTACTAAAATATTTAATATAAAAAATTCTTGAAATTCTAGTTAATTACAAAAAAAATAATGAATTTAAGCGGTTTACTATTTAAAAAGAATATGGCAAAAATAACAAATGCATAATTACAATATGAAAAATTACATAACCAATTAACGTTAATAAGAATAAACTTTTAAAATAAAGACTCACGATTTGTTACATCATAAGTAAAATTTCCGACACATAGATGGCCTATTCGCGTGTTAGTTTAAAGTATTGGAAATAGCCATGCTTTAAGAAAAAGCCCGGGAAAAGACCGGACGAAGCACTGTCGAACCATCGCGGAAGGAGCCAGGCGAGCCCCTCCGCGATGGCAACGTGTCCCAGAGGGGAGCCTCGCGTTAGCTCAGTGACACGTTAGCCTGTCGAGGCACAAGTATATAAAGCCTCACTTCGGTTATTTCATTAATTATCTTAAAAATTTCGGAGAACAAGAAACAGAGAGGAGTACGAAGAGGATTATAAATTATCGCTCGATTCTGGCTTTGTCAAACGCGTAGTTCCAAATTCAAATTAACCTCGAATACCGATGTGTTGCGGCGGGGAGCATTCCTACGGATTTAGTTTTCGCGAAATTCGGCGACAAACCGTCGTGCTACCGGGCTAAGGTAAGTGGGAATTGCTCCAAATTAGTGTCAATGTGCTCCTAGCCTTAAAGTGAATATTTCTCCCAACGGACTTTGAGAAATGCAGTTTTTTCTACCGTCTTTCGATAAGCCCTAAGTTTGGGCTATAAATATATCGAAGGTGACGTTTTCTTTTTGAATATTGGTGTATTTAGTTCTAATTGACATATATGTGAATGCGGTTAGGAGAAATAGCTGGAGTACTGACCGAGCCCAAATCCGTTAGGTCGGACAACCCGAGGTTAGGTATGTAAAGCTAGTTTCTTTGACAAGTTAGTAGCTTTAGTCTTGTATATCATAGTGAACTCCGTAATAGAACTCCGGAGTTGAATACTGAGTATTGCGCAAGTTCAGTAAATCTGGTTTGCGTTGTTATATCGTGCTCGGTTAGAAAGTTAGTAGCGGTGTCAAATGGCGGATTAGCATTCAGGACTCATTATAGCCCGGTATGCATTTAGCAAACATGTTTTTAGAATAATATGTGAGATATTCGGGAATAAAAGCTAGTAAAAATAAATCGGATAGACGGATAGTATCACGGCTCACGAGGATTAGTCATACAAGCCGGATGATATCTTGGCTACATTATAGCCATACGGATAGATAGTATCCACGGCTCTGATTAGCCATGCGTTTAGATAAAGATCACCAGATCAGGTATAAGCGAGTATGAAATCAGTATAACACATAAAGAGTTCGAGAATAAGAAATCGGGGTCGGATAGTATCTTTCGGTTTAAACATGCTTGCTATATATGTGCTTATTGTTTGTTGAAACTTGATTGTGTCGTGAGGGCACCCCTTTTGAGCGTCCTCGCCGCCCACTCAGGTTGGTAGCTGTGTCACCCAGCGGCGGAGTGGGTTCTGCGTCCTCCAAGGAGTGGCATGCCGTCCCAGGTTGGACGAAGATGGGATGAAGCTTTCCCCATATCGGGTGATCGGCTATTCTGATCTGAGATTACGTTGTGCGCATGCGCGGAGGAAACAATTGAATCGATTCTACAGATTCACGAGATACGGTATAGGAGTCCTCGGACTCGGACACGATTATTTATATCGGAGGCTATGGCCCGGCCGGAGACCCGGGGAGCAGTGCTCGTAGTTAGCAGATCGGTGGAGTGACTTATTTTTGGGTGGTTTTGACCGGTTAGGGGTATATAGATTGTTTGCTTAGTTGGCACCATCCCAGGAGCATGGGCGGTTGGTATTGGTTCTTGCTTGCTATATATATATATATATATATATGTATGCATTGTGTTATATAATAGTTGATAGATAGCGAGATCGCCACGACGACGGTACACTCTTGCCCTATCGGTACAAAAGTTTGATCCGGCCTATATCATTTCTTACAGTTCGGTTATCTTGCTATTCGATATTGCTAGTTATGTTATTTGCATTGATTGTATTCGATTTAGCACATACTCGGTACGGTGGTGCGCGCCATTGAGACGGCTGCATTACTTGCTGCCCAGGTACTCATAGACGAAGGCGATCCTCGTGATTCGGCCCGGCTATGAGTCGTCGGCTCCGTCATCACGGAGCTTGATATTGAGTGTAGTTCATTTTCTTTGTTGTACGAGTATGGGTAGGTCGGGGTCTTGTCTAGATCATTTCTCAGTACTCTTGAAACTACCCAGTTATTATATATACATCTCCTGTGGTTAGTTATTGCGGTCGTGTGAGGCGTGCGTTGTCGTTTGGCTGTTTAGCATTATTGATTATATTGGCCATGTGAGGCCATAGTACGATAGTAGTGGTGACCTTCATAGGTCACGTAGTTATCCAGTATTCTTTTATTGAGTCACAGATGACTAGACAGCATGGTGGCCTTGTCGGCCACGCAGGTTCCCCTATGAGATATAGTATTACAGTTAGATTTGAAGCTTTATACGGTGGCTATAGGCCCCGGTCGACGGAGAGGCTGTATTTACAGCCGTTATATAGCCCTCTGTTTCGAAATGCGAGATAGAGCTAGCCGGGCACCGGACATGTTTAGGCTCACCGATTGGGTCGAGTGCTGAGCACCCGGGTGCCGATCCATACCCCCAGGCGGGCGTGACACGGTGTTATAAAATTCAATTAATCTAACAAATAAATTATCTTCAAATTCTAATAAACTTATTCCATTGCGATAATAAAATACAAATTAAATATTAGATCCTAAGTGTTTTAGAGTTTAAAAAATAAATGTTTCCATAATTGATACCAACAACTCTTTAAAATATTTTTTGAGTTAAATTATTTTATTATAATATTTTATTTATGCTAAAATTTTAATTGGGACAAATAAAAATTATCAATCAAATTCTATAGAATGTATAAATAAAACTATAACTTTTTTAATATAAAATTTGTGTCAGTTATATTGGGCCCGTACGGGCCTTAAATTATCTAGTTAATAAAATAAAGATTAAACACGTGTGCACCGCTGCCAAAAATATTGACTTAAGACATGGCGTGGAAAGGTATAGCAATTAGAAGAGAAAAGATTGGAAACATAATATAATATATTATAAGTATCAAAGTATATATAATATATGGATTCACGCACACATATACACACACATATACACACACACACATACATATATACATACATACACACATACACACACATATATATATCTTACATCCTTTAGATGGTATAAAGATATTTTCTTAACTAGAGTCATGAAATTGTCAGAATGTAATAATTCGCATTGGAAATTCAAATTCATTGATGGACTATCATAATTTTCTTTGAAGAGTTAGGTGGCTCTTAGAGTTACAACAAGTGTAAACTATGATGATTATACCTAAATTGATAAGTGTTTATATTCAAGAAGGTTTTCTTATGTAATGAGATCAAGTGGAATCAACATATCAAAAAAATATTGTCTCAATGAGAGACAACAAATGGGTGAATTTTGTGAATAATTTGTCATAGATATCCCCAAAATGTCTTAAAAAGTCTCATAGACATAAGAAGAAAAAAGAGTTCTATGATAAGAAAAGTAAACGATTGGAAAAGAGATTGAAAAGGAAGAAGGATTTTAAAGCAAGAAAGGATTTTATTAAATCTACTAAGCCTAATGCATGTTACAAATATGGTAGAATAAGTCATTATTCCAAAGAATGCAAGTTAAGGATAAGTCAAAAACCTTAATTGATAAAAAATTATAAGTTTTTTTAAATTCTTCTCAAGATTTTTGAGTTTAGAGCAAAGTGATAGTGAGATTCCTCCACAGATGAAAATATAAAAGCAAAGATTAATAACCTATTATGTCTTACTCTAGCTAATTCAAATTGGAATAAAGTAGTGAGACAAATGCTTCGATATTGAATATGATGGAAATTTTAAAATAATATTAAAACTTAAAAATACAAAAAAAATAAAAAATTTGAAAAATTAAAAAAGACAAAAAATATTATACTACGATAGTAAAAGAAAGTCTTTATAGTAAAATGTGTTTTTAAAATTTCAAGGTGACTTATATATTCAAAAAGTTTTTAATAAAACTTGATTGCCAAGCAACAAAATTCATATTTAATAAATTAAATATGATGTTTCTAAACAGATGTTTGTAAGATGACAAGCTCTATTAGTACCATTTAATTTTGAAATATAGCATATGAAAGGATCTCCTGATTTTCTCCCTAGAGAATATTTGAGTTAATAACTCTTTCATTATATGCGGCGGGATAAGGAGCGACCTTTAATTCCTCCCGTTGAAGAGGCAACGGAAGAATAAAAATGGACAGAAGCAATGTCCTATTCCAAATTGAAAAAATTGCAGAAACTTCTAGTCTTAATACGGACTACATCGTGTACAGGGAATTCATGGACTTTATAAAATTCAAACAGGAGTTTAATAATCACCTTCATATTCCTCGCCCATACGTGAGGGAAGTGAAATATAGAGGTATACGATTAAAATGAAAAGGAGGATTATACTTCTCCTAAAACAATCTGATTTGGAATGGAAGATGATCCATGACAAATTATGAATAGATTTTAATCTGACATCATATGCCGCTCTTGCTTATACATACAGGATGCATTATGAGATACTTTTTTCCAATAAGTCCTGCTTTGAATTTAAATATTTTTTTCCTAGCTAATATTAACAAAATTTACAACTTTTCAAAAATCATAATCAAGAAGATTTACGCTTGAGATGAATGGGGTTTAAGTACTCTTAAGGAAAGAGATTATATACTTTAAAAAGCAAAATTATCATTAAATATAAATTCTTTTGAAATTACATTAATAGATTTAATAAAGTTCTTTTATATAAAAATGCTAATAAAAATCATTCCTGATTCATAAAAATAAGTTCTCATGTTTCGGGATAATATATCCCAAATTAATTTTGTCAATGGTAGACTTTACATGACCCTTCAATAAATATTTTTCCAGAACATTATAAAGGTTTATACCTTGAGTGGAGTAGATATCTCTACCAAACTAGTCAATTTGCAGAAAGAAGATATCTTCTTCAAAGGAATATCCGTTATTTTTTTATAGAATTCTCTATTCCATGGATTATGAAATGGTCAGTTAAGGTAAAATATAATGCGTGGATTTCATGCTTGCAAAGAATTTTATACAAGTTCTAGAACAAGTTACTTGAGAAAAATCTTGAAAAAAGATTCATGAGATAATAGATTCTATCAAGGCCTCTATTGATAAATATAGAAACCTGAGGTTATCAATAAAAAAGATTTTTCTACGCCAAGGATAAATGATCTTAGTCCTTTCAAACATACAACTAGAAGACTTCAAATGAAAAAGGATCTATTTCCAAATCAGAAATACTTACTTCTTATATGTAGGAAGTAAAAAAGGATTTAATGAAAAATTTGGATATAGAAATATCATATGACATATCCATGACATCTGTTGGCCATACAACGGAAGATAAAGAAGCTTGTTTAGCAAGGGAATATCAAAGTGTTCATAGCACTGAAGAGATTGACATTGGAGCATTTTTGCAGCAATTCAGAATCAGTGGAAGAATCTTCAGTGACAACAAGATCGACAAAGGCAAGGGAAAAAGTTAAAAAAGAATTCCCCATTTCGTGAATTATTGGGGTAACGCAGACAAACGACTTTTATAAAAGCAGATTCTTTTATAAAGAGGATGTAATTATTAAATTATGGATCCCACCTAGACCTTTATCTTTAATTTTTGGCTACTTTTACTTTTTATCTTTTCTTTTGACGATCTATTATATAAGCACCCCTTCTCATTGCTAAAGACGCAAGTTGGAAAAAACTTCTCTCTGGCTCTCTATCTCTCATGTACAAAATTGTTTTAAAAATAAAAGTTAGTTGATATAAGTAAAGAAGGCTACGGTTGCAGCCCTTGAGATCAAGGCATTCTAATTTTTGAATTTTTATTATATTTATTTTTATTAGCCTAAATAATGGGCAAAAATTTTAGTGTTGAACTATAACACACTAAACTACTAACAAAACAACCCAATTGCTAATTCCTTAATAAAAATATTATCACCCAGTGATACTAAGCTAGGGTGAGAATAATTCGGGTAAGGGTTCAGACTATGCCGAAAACCCTGTTGAAATTTTCGTCTAAACCTGAGGAGGCGTCTACGGCTATTTTTAAGACTCATAATAGACTATCCTTACCCGGATTATTACCGTAAAAGATTTTGTAGTATCATTAAAGTGATCTATTCTCATTATGATCTAATTCCTTAATAAAATGTTATCATGATACTAGGTAGGGCAGAGAATAATCCAAGTGGAGGTCCAGGCTATGCAGAAGTCCTGTTGAAATGTCCATCAGGCTATTTTTGGACTCGTAATGGACCATTCTTTCTAAGTTATTAACTAGTAAGGTCTATAATATCATTAAGGCGATCGATTCTCATTATGCTATGAGTCATGTTCTATAGTATTAATAGATGTTATAAAATTAACATATTCCTTTTAATGAATAATATTAAGACACATGTTATTATTAAAAATAGTAGAAAAGAAGAACATGATATGACACCAAATTTAGATCTTCTTAATAAATGAACTATTCCAAAGGTCCAAGCTAAGGTTATATGCCAAATTTGATGCTTTCAAAAAATTAGGTCTCAAACAAGTTGTTAAAACAACTGAAAAACTATTACTATTGATAATGATCATGCGTTTAAATTATTATGCGAAGGTGCTTTGGCCATTTATAGGAAAACCCATCGATTTATTCATATTGAGTTAATGTCTAAGTTATTTTAAGCCACTTACTTTAAGATGCTTGTTTGAGTTTTATAGCAGCTCTAAGGGACGGTAGAAATCAGAATTGAAAAAAGTCTCTAATAGGGATTGTATAAACCAATTTAACTTATGGTAGAAATAATGATTGAAAACAAATCTCTAATAGATTTGTACAAACCAATTTAACTTATGGTGGGTTATTTTAATGCTTATCCTAATTTGTAGATATCTTTAAATGATGAAAATTCTCTAAATGCTTTAATGTTAGGTATTAACTTACATAGTTATGATTATATGCAGGTACTGAAATTATATGCATATGTAAGGAGGAGGGAACTCGAGTTTGAAGTTTATAATTTTAAATATTAAAAAATTAAAATTCTAAATTAAATAAAAATTATTTTAATAGAAATTAATTTTGGTAATGAAAAATTACTACCAGAAGACCTATCAAATAGGATAAAATTAAATTTCTCAAAGAATGGGCCATTGAGGAAGCTATCTTTCTTCGAAATAATATTAATAGTGAGTTACTAAAATTGAACGGGCCTACGATGCATTTATTAAATCGGATTACTACCGAACATGTTTCTATTATAAATTGAGCTAATAATATTAGTCTTGCATCTAGATTAACTAGATCAACTTCTTCTTATATTTCACCAATTGATTATATTGTAAATTTCCCATCTAGAGCTTTCACCTTTTAGATCAGGAAAAATAACATAATCAATAATATTAGAATTTTTAAAGATAATATTGCTAATGCTATTCGGATTTGGAGCCAACAGTACGAGATGAATATTTCTCTTGGTTTAAAATGAATCAAAATAAAATTAATTTTAGTTTGGGATCACCGACAAGAAAGAGAATCTCAAATGAGTTTCTTAAAAACTAGAAGAGAACTTTTTGAAAATGATTTGTTAGAATTTTAATGAAGAGAACAACTCTCTTTGAAAGATTTTATAAAGATTTTGAAACATAATAAGATGATTGCTTTTGTCCCATGGTTCATGGAAAAGTATATGGATAATTATATTTTCATATTAGAAAGATATTATAGACTAAATAATGGTGAAATCACGAAATCGGTGTGTTTCATAACAATCTTTCAATGAAAAAAGATGATAGTAGTTTATTTCTTGCTTTTTTTCAAAATTATTGAAAATGATACTGCTCTTGTTATTGCTTAGCATGTTAATATTATGATTAAATAATATAATTATACTAAGTATTTATATGAGCATTTTAGGAGGATAAATTATGTCTATTCATGATAGGATTGACAAATTAATTTAAATTCAAAATTGAGCTTAGTAATACTAAAGGTACAAGTCTCAATGGCTACCTCAAGTGTTCAGCCCCTCCTGAGATTAAGGACTTCAAATTAAAAATCTTACAGATCTAGAAACTAATGGCTTCAACTTTCTATTCATGACCTAGCTTGAGATAATCACAAGCAAGGTATCATTGGGCCCCGAGAAAGACATAGCCAGAATTGATACGGAAGAAGGCTTGAGTTCCAACTCTGGTGGCTCTTCAATAGGTGGCTTTGCTGGAGGTGTCTCTCTGTTCTTCAAATCAAGATCTAACCTTTTAGGAGCAAAAGAGTAAAATCTCATGCCAACCATAGTATTGATAAATCTCCTCATAATCCTCTATATTCTCATCATCAAAATTCATGATCACTACGATCGTGCCTCGGCCATGAACTTCTTCTCAACAACAGCCTCAACTACCTCATCAATAGTGTCAGTAATGAATTCTTTGCACTGTATCTCTAAGTACCTTCATTGACTTGTAAACATTGATCACAGCCTCTTTATTATTTAGCCTAAATCGTGATTCTCTACTTTCGACATCCACTGGAGCTTTTCTTGCATGGTAGCAGTCTTCCAAGATGATGGGAACCTCACAATCCACTTTTACAATTGAGACTAACAAATCTTTAGGGAAGATAAATTCTTACCTTTTTACTAATACATTACTCTGAGAATACCAACGACAGCACTCGCGATGCGATGCGCCATCAACAGCCGCATAGTCTCAGTCTTGGGGCTAACCTAACTTTCTAAAAATTACAAGCGGTATCGTTGATGCTTTCACCTTTGTCCGCAGTTAGATTTTGCAAATTTAACGCTGTATCTTATGATCGTGAATACATAGGGATCCTCCTTTTGTGTGCAAATGAGTTTGACACAATAGCACTATAATGGTGTGTATTATCAGTGGGTTCAAAACTCATGATCTCTTTGTCACTAGGTCCCTTCATAAATTTTGCATAACCTGGCATCTTGCTTTCTAGAGCATTCCCAGTGGAATATTTAAGGACAGCGCTTCTTCTTTAACCTCTTAGAAAATGGAGGAGGTAGTTTTGGGTACCCGAAGGAAATTGATGAAGGGCGTATCTACGCATTTGTTGCCATATTTTACCCGTGCTTAGCTATGTTTTAAGAAAAAGTTGTGTGTGTTTTTGTTTAATGGGTATGTGAACTTATTTTGTGAAAAAGAGGTAACACACATGATTAGATATTTACAGGCATAAAAGTGATGAATTTGGACTTGTTTATAGCTTTTGGGGCAAAGATAGAAAAATCAAATTTAGTAAGGCAAGATTCAAACAAATTAGCACCGCATCGACACGCCAGGACAAGGAGCTGCGTGTCGCATAGGCCTTTGCCCACAAGCAATTACGTGGCACTCTTTTTGTGCTATCTTTGGCGTGGTGTGCTACCTTTGTTCAGGCGACCAACCAATGCCAATCCAGTTCGATTAGGAGCGAAGCCGCAAACCCAATTTCAATTCAAGCAGGAACAATAAAGGCTTAATCTACTACTATATATACCCTTTCTTAATATGCTTTAGACATGCAACTTAGTCCCGTTATTGTCCAACAACAAAATATTGGGTGAGTGTCAAGTGTTGCACAATTCATTTTGTGTAATTACTTAGTCAAATATTTGTTGGAGAATTCATCAAGTTATTGTGATTCAATATAGATTTGGAGATTTGTTAGACAATTTCATACTATTATAAGTATTTCATTATGATTTCTTCTACATCTTATCTTATTGTCTTTATAAATATGAGTGGCTAAATGCAAAAGCTAGAATTATGGGAACCATGATGGATTAACGGAAGTAGGCAAAATAAAATAGTGATTCTTGAATAGTGAATTGAGTGGACTACTAGTCTCTTAGTTTTAATATTTATCTTGACTTGTTCGGCAAATGGTTGAAGTTAGGAAGAGATAATATTGGTAATTTGAGGCTACCAACCCTCATCTAATTAACTTAAGTTCTAACCAAAGATAGTTAAATCATGACTTATGGAGAGGACAAAATATACACGCACAAAATTAAGGAAGGTTTAGGTGAAATTCATCTATGTAGGTCGAGAGACGTTAGATGAACTTAATCGTTAGTTTTACACACAATTCACCAGGATAGACTACTAATAGAATAAGTCTACTATGTTATGAAACCATGGAGAACACAATTTTAGTTTTGTATCAATATTTGATAACAACTCAATCATAGTTTAAGATTACTTTTTCTTTTATTTGCAACCCCCTTCTAAAATATTGACTATAGGTTAATTTAATCATCGTTAACATATTATTTATTACCTATTCCTTGTGGGATCGATCTCAATCTGAATTGATTACACTATATTTGATAGCGACAATTTTATACTTTATTGCGAGGTGTAATTTTGAGCGTGATCAAATTTTTTAATGGCCGTTGTGAGGAATACGTTGTTGAAATAGTTAATTGATATTTAAATTTGGCTTGTAGTATTTATTTAATGATTTGCGTTTTTGTTTTCTTTTTGTTTTGTCACATTTTAGCATGGCGAATCCGATTGGCACAGTTAATCTCCCGGAGGAGATAGTAGCCCGAAGAAGGGCAGTGCCTTTGGCGGAAAGAAGCCCGACTAGTTGAAGCTACAAATTTTGCTATCGCTTTGGCAGAAAGGAACCAAAAAACCCCCCCTCATCATCACAGTCGTAATGCTGTATTAAATGTGCTCATCGAGGGGGAGTTTGAGCAAGAGGAAATTAGTTATATAGGAGCTATTGTCCCCCCTTTGCCCGGCTAATGCTAAGTCCAATGTGACTAGTACAATGATATAATTGTTGAGCATGAAAGGGTTGTTCAATGGTTTATCTGGCAAAGATCCAAACCAGCACCTGATAAATTCATGGGATGCACAATGCCTACAAATTGCGGGGGGTTTCTCGAAGCTGTGAAACTTCCAGTTATTTTCATTCTCACTAGCGGGAGAAGCTACTCTATAGCCAGACCAGGCTTTCAGACGAGTCTATTACTACCTGGGCAGAGTTGACTGCAACTTTATTAGAGAGGTTCTTACCACCCTCACAGATGATTTAGTTGAGGATGAAATTAATAATTTTAGATATTACACAGGGAAGCTCCACATGAGGCATGGTTTAGATTAAAGAAGAAATTGAAGTAGTGAAGTAGTGTCCTAAATCACAATTTTCCTGAGGAGGTCCTTTTGGAAGTATTCTATAGGTCACTAAGCGCCTCAAATAAAACTGTAGTAGACGGGATTAGCGGAGAGGGGTCCATGATGGCTCACACCTTTGGGGAACTAGTGAAATACTAGAATAAGATGACAAAGACCAATAGGGCATGACACTAGAGAATACGAGGCCGCTGTAGCAAGCTATTCTAGAGGGATGATCGTGACGACGAAAAAAGAAAGAAACGGGACCAAGACATGACCATCTCAAGATCAACTTGAAATTGATCTTAAACACCTAACCACACTTAATACACAAAGGGTGCATGCGGTGTGCTCAAGATAAGGGACCCAAGTATGAGGATCACTACCCTGATACGGAAGAGGAATTAAACTTTGTGAACAATCAGGGGAATTTCCGAGCCAACACCTAAGGGTCTAACCAAGACTCTTGGCGTCAACACCAAGAAAATTAAAGTCGAAACTATAGGAACAATAACTACGATAGGTCTGGGGCCAGAAATAGAGACCAAGGTCAATGAAGGAATAGAGATGCCCCCAAGAATGATAGAAATGGAGTGTATATTCCTTCAAGCGAAGAACCCTGTTTGCAAATGACTCTAGAACAATAAGGTTAGAGGATATGATAAGTCGTATGGTGAAAAAGGTTGATTCCACTGAGGTAGGAGTCAAGGAGATGAGGGGTGAACTTTCAAACTTGAGTCAGCTTGGTAGCTCATTCAACCTCCATCAAGCAATTGAGCAACATATGAGGCAAATCTCAACAACACTAAATCGAGAGGCAAAAGGGCACTTTTCCCAGTTGAACCATTCCTAACCCTTGGAATGAGGGTCAATGCATGTGATCATGATCCAAACAGGTATCATGATGAAGTCTGAATAATCAAGATCATGCCTTATGAGCAGTGCGGAGTGAAACAATTAGGAAAATAAATTTTACGGGCTAATTTTTTGTTTTTTTATATTGTACGGAGGTAAGTAATAAGGAAATAAGATTGCCCAAGAAAAATTGGCCTCGGGTATCGAAGCGATGTCGCCTAAGCCTTGAGGGGTATATTGGTATCTGGTCTTATTGGGACACAGATTTGCTAGACTACTTAGCCTAAGCACATCGGTGCCTGGTGGGTTCTAACTCAGATTCATGGAATCAACGGGCTATATAGCAGTGTAACCATAGCCTCGACCGGCTTGGGCCTATAGCCACGTCTTTGTAACATCGGCTAACGAGTCACACTCATATAGGGAAACTTAGCACCCGGGCGACAAGGCCACCATCTTTAATCTAGTTATATCTAACTCAATATAATGAATCTGAATATATATGTGACCAGGCAAGGTCACCACTACTAGCGAATACGGCCCCACACGACCAACACAATCAACAACACTAAACGGCTAAGCATACGCACGACCCCTTCAATAGGCACAACTAGCCACGGAGAGATATATATACACAATGTGCAAGCCTCTATGAATACTTATAAAATGGTTAGGATAGGGCCCCGACCTACCCTGTCTGTACAACAAAAGAAAGGAAATAGACCTCTAGTTGTCTAGCTCAGGATGACGAGGTGATGACTCAATGGTACATTTTGGAATCACGAGGATCGACTCCTGCGTCT
This sequence comes from Datura stramonium, assembly GCA_018107945.1. Taxonomy (NCBI): domain Eukaryota; kingdom Viridiplantae; phylum Streptophyta; class Magnoliopsida; order Solanales; family Solanaceae; genus Datura; species Datura stramonium. Next base: position 283,935 of record JACEIK010001353.1, read on the forward strand.
ATGAGTACTGCGGGCAAGTAATCTGACGCCCCAAACGGCGTCGGTACCCTTGGTAGCAAGTATGCCATGGCCCGAACATAAATGAATGTAAACAACATAATTTAGAAACTACGAATAGTAAATATACGGAAGCTGTTTGAGTGATAGAATGCAAAACAGACTTTCTGTGCGAGGATGGCGGAGCATACACAGCCAAGCGTGACGTCTGCTGTCTATTAATATATAACATATATATACATATATATATAGCAAGCAAGGACCAATACCCGGCCCATGGCGGAAGGTGCCAGCAACAAACAATCTATATACCCTGCAGGTCAAAACCATCCAAATAAGTCACTCCACTCATCTACTAACTACGAGCACCTCTACCACCGGCCTGGGTCTCCAGCTCGGGCTATGGCCTCACGATATAAATAAGCTGTGGGTTCGGAGGACTGCGTATGTATGGCCCTTAGCTGTATGCATGTCACATGTCTGTTCCTGGCGCAAGCGCACAACGGGGTAAGCTTCTCTTGTTATCGTCGGCTGATGAAAAGCTCCATCCATCTTCGTCCCTCACTGCCCGGACGACATGCCACTCCTTGGAGTGGCGTATCCCCACCCTCACGGTGGGTCGACACAGTTACCAACCCCGGGGGCGGCGGGGGCGCCAAAGGGTGCCGTCATAACACAAACAAGTCTCGACAATCAATAATCACATATAGCAAGCATGTTTGAGCCGAAAATACTATCACGTATTCTGATTTCTCATTCTATACTCTTTTACGTATACTAATTCTCATCTTGATTTATAATGTATCGAGATATTATTTGAGCACATTTGGCTATCTTGTAACGAGATATTATACGTATCGGCTATCTTTATGCTTGAGATATTATACGGCATTTGATATTGCTTTGCTAACTGCGAATATATATCATAACATTATAAACATGCTTGCTAGATTCAAACCAGCTAACTAAACTCATCTTGGACTCAATTCTCGACTTGAGTTCTTTATTCTATACATCCGTTATCTTTTATCTTGGAGTACTAACTTGCAGAAAGATTTGATCTCGGGCAAAATAGCATGCCTGAAAGTGACACTTTATAACTTAAATTAGTTTGGTTTATCTAAGTTATTTTATACATTTTCATGTAAATTTTATATAAATGTGAAGATATGTGCTAACCAACATGATTAGTCCTTGTTTTGTAGGTTTCAATGATTTGAGGAACTAATCCATGAGTTGGTGGAGTAGAGGCTTGGAATCGGAATTAAAACGCGAACGTCGGCAAGAGGGGCGCGAAACGGCGCACCCGCGCGTCGGCAACGTGCCACGGCAGGCATTGCGCACAACAGCCCACCTACACGTTGGCAACGTGCCACGGCGAACGGTAACGCGACATAGAGGTACCAACGCATTGCCCAAGCGTGTACTTGTACCAACTGCTGACAGGTCTTCTTAGGGTCTCTTTTCGGGTGATTTCAGGAGAAACTTTAGCGTTACCTCCGTATCACGGAAGCTTTCACTTGTTGTTTCAAGTGACACGGAGCCGTTCCACCTGACGGCTAAACTACGTGCGTTCTCCATTTACTATAAATAGGACCCTTAGCTCCTACTTCCATTTTGTCACGATTTTTATTAAACTACCTAGGAGTGAAGGGAGAAGTGGGAGAACTCAGCTAGGGTTTGGCAAATTCCCTTCTCATCTATCAAATTCTTGTAAGTATGTAGTTTAGTAGTAGTTTTTAGTTGTAGTTTCAAGACATGAATGGTTAGAACCCTTCCCACTCTAGGGTTCAAACCATGAATTATGATTGTGATTTTATGAAATTGTTTTGGAATTAAGTTATTGATTATTTTTTTCGTCTTGCATTAAGATTGTTGGTTGTTTTATGATTGATCACCATGAAAGCGTAATGTTAGCTTAGGTAATAGCTTGAGAAAGCATTACTAGTGGAACATGAGAATGTGAGGAGGAGCATGTTTGTATCTAGCGATATAATCTTGTTTTCGGATAAATATACCTAACACCTTGCTTGGTTTGACAAGCGGGGTTATGAAGACCAACTTAGGATGTCACATCACCACTCGAAGAAGTAGTTGTGAGGCTAAGTTGAGTAAATGGTTAGATGCACGAAAGTCCTAATCGTTTCTAGTAAACCACAACATAATTGATTACTGCGAACTAGAAATTAGCATCCTCGCTCACAATGATGCAGTGAGGCTGGGTGTCGTGTTTAGAGGCTCGAAAGACCATGAACATGCAATTCCAGTTATGTGAAATAACAATTGATAGTTCCATGCTTAACCATTGCAAATCATTAGTATCGCATGATTATACGGTTTAACTCTATGTTTGCTCCTAGGTACCTTAAGAATATTTCGTTGACCAAAACTAGACTTAATTAATCTCCATCGAAAATGTCTATAACAAACATTTTAGTTATTTAATATCACACTAGAAATGGATAGTTAGAGGAATGGGTCAATCCACATGGGTTCGACAATCTGGTTCTTAAAAGAGCCACTATATTACTTTGCACGACCGTACACTTGCGGACGCGCTCAATACGGAAAAAATTAAGTCAAGTTAACCCCACACTTAAAGCATTATTTCGTCCTCAGACAACCTTTTTATCTCATGCATAACGAGACTCCCACATAACTAATTTAGCAAGATAATTGAGTTCACGGCTATAATGATTATTTAAGAAAACAAGGCTAAAAAAAGAGCATGCATAATTTAATCAATGAAATACAACTTTGCCAGACTTCCTAACCTCAAGAATGGAGCTCTCACGCTTAGCAAACTCATGCAAATCAATGATTAAGAAATCCCCTGAATTTTATCCTTCATTAAACATGTGCCCTCACGAAAAGAGAGTTACCCAACTTCACACGCAAAAACAATTTTTACATCACAACATGTGTGGGTACATGAATAAAATTACACTCACTCTCACAAAGAATTCAATGCATCATGTCATGACCCATAAGCTTGCCCTTAGTGTTTTACTCCACTAATTTGAGGATGTATGAATGTAAGATCAAGTAGGACTTTTTAGGATGTAATGTAACTCAGGTACATGTAGGTACTATTATGGCCAGTAATAGTGACTATCTTTCCTAAGCGCTTTTAATACATCATGCCCTCATTGCGAACTCCCCTTCCCTTTCTTCACCTTTTAATCCTTGGTAGTTTTCTTTTTCCTCTTTTGTTTCCCCTTTCTTTAGGAACTTTTGACTTATTAGTAAGGAGCTCTATAAGTAACTTTTCATTAATTTGCTTTCTTACTCCTTAACAATGATCAACCACTTTCACACAAGTGCACCTTTGTCCTTTCTCAACTTCTACAACTTGCTACTTTTCATTTCTTTTCATTCTTCTCACTCCTTTACTCTTTTAGATTTTTTTCTTCTTTAAGCGCTTAGGAGCTTTGGATCAAATTCTGAGTTAATGAAAGAAAAGGAATAAACATGTTGCGGCTATCAAAAAGAATAGGCTCAAGGCTCGGCGGGGCTAACTAGGATTAATTTTTCAAGGTAGGTAAAATGAGGGATAAAATTAGGTTCATTCAAAGAAATGCCTAAATCATCTCCTACAATTCACATCCTTCATTTCATTTATAAACACACCCAATGAGTTCTAGACAATCCACAATAGCACAGAATGCTCAAAAATCTTACACTCATGGCACGTACTCCAATTCAAGACACATTCAACGGACTCTTACTCGGCTAATCCCAAGAATTCAAATTAAGCTTCAATATGTGAGTCAAATTCAAGAGCCTAAGTGTCTCAAACAAAAAGTTATACCTTTGCATGCTTCAACACTGATGTGCTTGCATCTTACAATCATGCATAACACATAACAAGAACATCAAGCATCAATTAGCTATTGTTACAAAAACCCCACACCTATCGGCTAATTTTCCTCCAGCCCGGTGGAGTCATCCATCCATCGTCGGAAATAGTCCTAACTATGACTAAAACGTATATAGACAAAAATAGAAAAAAAATTATTCTTCGGTTCAAATACCCCACATGGGAAAGAGCAGAAAAAAACTCAACAGTGATGAAGTCGTACTTGTCTCTGGAATTTTTTCAAATTTAAAGTTGAAACTTTTAATTAAGAAATATCTTTTTATCTTTAAATTTAAAATTTTGAAATTTCCAAAATTTCCCTCAAGCCACATACTTAAATCATGCTATGTCCTCATAGCATCAAATTAACGTTTTAAGAGGGTGAGAAATACTCCACAGGGCCTTTAGGCCTAGCTAATAACATATTTTCCTCGACTTGCCGAAGTGGGTGGTCGACCCCACACTTTCTCTTCCATGCTCACTAGCTTCCTCCTCACAGGTGCACTCAGACTTCCCTCCATCATTATTGCCTAACCACCAAAAACACAAAAACAAAAATCGAAAATAACAAAATCAACACAAATCAAATTAAAATTATACAGAGGTACCCTTGGGTTGCCTCCCAAGCGCGCCTTATTTTACGTCGTGGCGTCGTGGGTGTCTGGGACATCCTCCATTCTGGAGTTCTCTCAGGAACCCATCTCCTTTCTTCTGCTGTTTATAGGATACATCCTCCTCTAGTTCCTCCTTTCTCCAACCTCTTCTCATATTGAATCCTTTATCGACAATTTGAACACTTGACATTGCCTTTGGCCATGCACCAGTGGAATCCTCCCACCCCACACTCATCCTCTGCAACACACTAACCTGACAAAGGTTTTGTAGTGTGCGGATGAGTTCATTTCTTAGTAGACGCGAAGGATTCTTCTTCATCCTCGGCCCTCTTTTAGAGGTCTCTACTTTCAGTCAATCACTTTGCTCCTCCGGTAGCCAAGAATGGCCATCCCAAGGGATAGAGTGCCTTGTCATCAACGCGAAAATCTAAGATAATAAAAATCACTTGAGTATAATTAATTTACCTACTTTGATGACAAGGTCCTCTATTATTCCATCGGGTGTCACTGCGACTTGTCGGCCCGGCTGCGGCATCAGCCTTGTCGGCTCGATTTTCCCAACCCCAAGGTGTTGAATAAGGATAAGACATTAGATTAACTGCTGCCCTAAATCACACAAGCTGAACCACTTCGGCTTTACCGATTTGTATGGGGAGGGTAAAACTCCGGGGTCTTTGAGCTTCTTTGGCATTTTCTCGATACCCAGTGACTGCACTCCTCAGTCGGTGCTACAGTCTGGACGTCCACCAATCTAACTTTGTTCGCCATCACGTCCTTCAAGTATTTAACATACTTGGGCATTCTGTAGACATCAATAAGGCAAATTTATGTGAAGTTCTTTGAAACTCTCAAAGAACTTTTTGAAACATTCCTCCTCCTTGCTCTTTTGAATCTACGAGGAAAGGAGTGGTGGTGGTCTTTGTACTTTGGTTGCAATGAAGGTTGCGCATCTTGTTTCCTAGCACTGCGGTTTGCTCCGGTATCGGTGGATGGTCGGTCTTACAGTGACTACGGCTGCACCTCCTTTCTCAACTCTTTAGGCACTGCAACAGCTAAGCGCCTTCGCTTCTAAGACTGATGGAATTGATCTGCGGGGGTTAGGATACAGTCGCAGTAATCCCCCTTGCGGCCTCATGTTTTGGCCATTTGCTATCGACCTTGTTTTGCAAGATTGCGGGTGGCACTGGCTGATTCATTAAGTCTGTTGCCATCCTCGCCTGATTTTACCTTCTAGCCCGTTCCTGGTCTCCATAATTTTTCTATAGAGTGTTTCACTCCAATGCGAGTTTCGCTACTATGCCCGTCAATGTTGCCTATTACGCTATTCTTTGCTATTGTTGAGGTTGTATATAGTCCTTTTGGTTTCCACCCCAAGAAAAATTCGGGTGGCCATGCCAATTTCTGTTGGAGTTGTTCCCAAAATTCTGATTCCTCTGCACATTGCCAACAAAATTGACTTTGAATTGGCTCCACAAGATTAGCGTTGTGCCCGTTATTACCATAAAAATTCCCCAACTAGGAACTTCTTGGCATTCAAATAACTTGTACGGTGTTGGTGCATACTCGGTTTATTGAGCGAGTCATTATTTGATGTTGGGCAAGAAGCTAAGCTGTGCTGCAAGCATTCAAACCATGTTGCTTCTACTCCCGAAACCCCCGATCTTCTTCCTGCCCCTCTGATGACTCCTTTGTGCCACTTTGGATTTCCTTGCGCAATTCTGTTCAACAAGCTGGCCTGTCATCAAATGTTTTCTCCAAGGCTTGCCCACCCAATGCAAAAGTCTAGTAATATTTTGTGTGAAAATGGGTCTAGACTTCCTACAAAAGAGTATGGGCCAACACTTCATTTGATTTCTTGTGATGAGACGAGTCTCTCAACAATAACTTGAATCTTTCCCAAGCCATATAAGTTCTCATCGGGCTTCTTCTTAAGAAACTGAGTATCTCACTTCGCAACTTTGCTGTCTTGCCTAAAGAGAAAATCTGATAAGGAACTTCCTAGCCAAGTCATTCCATGAAGTTATAGAGTTCGGTGGCTCAGCCTTCAGCCACTTTTTCGCCTCCCCCAACAGCGAAAATGGGAAGAGGGTTAAGCGGACATAATCCGTGGACACGCCGGTGGGGACAAACGTGTCACTAATTTATAAAAAGCTCTGTAAGTGCTGCTGCGGGTCCTCGTGTGCCATTCAGTGGAATTGACCACTAGAATGCTAATAGCTGCACCATGTTATGTTTTAAGCTCAAAGTTCCCTCCCGGGCTCCGTTCTGGATACTAGAGGTCACATTCGTCGCTAGTGGGATTGCCACTTCATGAACTGGTCTTGCTGCCATTGCTTCCGATGACAACTGTGCTTGCCCCGCGGGTGGTTGTTGTACCTTTTCTTGAAGTCTCTTCAGCTTTTGCTCTAGAGCTACTCTCATTCGCAAATGGATTTAACGTGCAGTTCAATCAACGGTTCTAGCTCTCTGTTTCTAGCCGGCTCGCGGGACAACCCCGTCACACACTCAAATAATCGGACTAAGACCAAGTTTCTCAACACTTAAGGAAAATTTAAAAATCACAAAACAAGCGAGATGAATTATCAAAATTTACATGAGTCCCCGACAGCGGCGCCAAAAACTGACGACTCTTTTCCGTATTGAGCCGTCCGCCAGATTAATGCGGGTCGGCAAAATATAGTGGCTCTTTTTAAAATGGTTGTCGAACCCACGGGGATTGGACCCATTCCTCTAACTATCCATTTCTAGTGTGATATTAAATAACTAAAATGTTGGTTATAGACATTTTCGATGGAGATTAATTAAGTCTAGTTTTGGTCAATGAAATATTCTAAAATTACTCTAGAAGAGAACATAAAGTTAAAGCCGGATAATCATATGATACTACGATTTGCAATAGGTTAAGCATGGAACTATCAATTGTTATTTCACATAATTAGAATTGCATGTTCATAGTCTTTCGAGCCTCTAAACATGGCAATCTAGCCTCACTGCATCATTGTGAGCGAGGATGCTAATTTCTAGTTCGCAGGCAATCAATTATGTTGTGGTTTACGGGAATTGATTAGGGACTTTCGTGCGTCCTAACCATTTTAACTCAACTTAGCCTCACAGCTACTTCTTCGAGTGGTGATGTGACATCTAAGTTGGTCTTTCACTAACCCCGTTTGTCAACCAAGCAAGGTGTTAGGTATATTTCTATCACGAACACAAGATTATAGCTAGATACAAAACATGCTCCTCACATTCTCATGTCACGACCTAGGTAATGCTTTCTCAAGCTATTACCCAAGTTAACATATATGCTTTTATTTTGATCAATCATAAAACAACCAACAATCCAGAATGCAAGATGAAAACAACAATCAATAGCAATTCCAAAAGCAATTTCACTTAAAATCACAATCATAATTCATGGTTTCAACCTCAGAGGAAGGAGTTCTAACCATTCATGTTAAATAAAACTACAACTAAACTACTACTAAACTACATAATTACAAAGAATTTGGTAGATGAGAATGGAATTTGCCAAACCCTCAGTGAGTTCTCCCACTTCTTCCTTCACTCTAGGTAGTTTCAGGAATAAAAGTAATGACAAAATGGAATTAGGAGCTAAGGGTCTATTTATAGTAAATGAAAGAACGTGCATAGTTTAGCCTATCGTGGAACGGCTCCGTTCGTAAAACTACAACTAAACTACTACTAAACTACATAATTACAAGAATTTGGTAGATGAGAAGGGAATTTGCCAAACCCTAGATGAGTTCTCCCACTTCTTCCTTCACTCCTAGGTAGTTTTCCGGAATAAAATCGTGACAAAATGGAATTAGGAGCTAAGGGTCCTATTTATAGTAAATGAAGAACGTGCATAGTTTAGCCTATCGTGGAACGGCTCCGTGTCACGGAGTGTATCGCGGAGCATTGCCTCCGTGACACGGAGGAAACGCGAAAGCTCTCTGGAAATCACTCAAAAAGAGACCCTCGGCAGCACCTTGTCGCGTTGGCAGCGTGTCACGCTGCTTGGGCAGCGCGTTGGCACCTCTATGTCGCGCAGCCTACCTGCCATGGCACATTGCCAACGTGTAGCTGGGCTGTTGTGCACAGCCTGCCTGCCGTGGCACGTTGCCGACGCGCAGGTGGGCTGTTTCGCGCCTCCTCTTTGCCGATGTTCGCGTTTTAATTCCGAT
>JACEIK010001354.1:5580-47035 GCA_018107945.1 Datura stramonium
ATATATATTATATTGCATATATGTGTGTGTGTGTGTGTGTGTAGATTTTATTTCAAATATAATTTTACCTAGTTTAATAAATTATGTGTTACACCCCATAAGTTTTCGTCATTTAACCGAGGCGTGCGTACGTATGTTGAGAGTTTTGGAGTACGACGCATACGAAAAAGGACTCGGGGAATGAACGTGTGAGCGCGTGATCAAGCGAGCGGGAGGAAAGAGACCGGAGGCAGGTTGCAAGGGTCAACAAATTTCAAATAATCCATTTTAAGCAAACCAGCCAAAAAAGAAAAGCAAATTGTTCAATTGGTAACCACGGGACCTAAACACTAAGGGACCATTTGGTAGGATGTATAAAAATAGTATATATTAGTAATGTTGGAATTTTTTCTTATTCCTATTTGATCTGGTGTATTCATGGGCAATTTTGCCTTCTTATCCATGTATTAATAACCCTGATATTGGAGAAACAAGAAACTAAAATGAACAATCACTACCAAGCCAACTCCTGGACGAATGATCTGTGCATTTCAGGAGACACAATAGTGGATTTAATGTAGATAGATCAGTGTATATAACCGAGGCTTGATCAATTACTTAAATATACGGAGTTATTTCTTGAAAATTCTCTTGTCACACCGGAACTCCATCGAGTAAAATTTTTCAGAATTTTTATAAATTGAATCCTAAATGGCCACAGGCATTAGGTAAGCGTTTCTCCCTTCTGAACTCTCAAGAAATTGCGGGTTTCCGCCGAGTTATTCAGAGTTGAGTTATATGATATTATTATCAAAAGTTATCGTTATTTACCGAATTTAGTATTGAAATTAGCTCTATTCTCTCAGTATAAGGGCTGCAGTTGGATAGGACCATCGGTTACAAGTTGAAACTCGTCAGTTAAATGAAAAGTTGGCACTTGAGGTATGTAATTCTATCCTTTATGTTCGTCGTAAAGTTAGTACGACTTGTGTATCTTAGTACTTCAGAGTAAACTTATTGTGGTCAGCTGTTATGAATTAAATTGAGATGATAGCGATGATATTGTAACCCTCGTCAGAGACCCTCGGTCGGAGTTAACCCTAGCAAGCTCAATTGTCGATATGATATTTGGGGCTCAATGTTGTTGCTTATAGGGTTATGCTCGCAGTGGTTAGTACGATGTCCTGAGGACTAGATGGAAGGCTGTGAGGGCTGTATCGAATTTCAGAGCTATGTTATGACCCATAGTCGAGCCGAAGGCTCGGAATTTAGCTACACAAGCCATTATGGCCCATAGTCGAGCCAAGGCTCGGGCCCAGTCACAACAACAGCTACAAGATGATCCATAGCCTGTTTTCAAGGCTCAGGATCTAGTTACAATAGTCAAATGATGACCCACAGTTCAACCAAGGCTCGGGGTCCACTTTATATGGCTTAGATGGCTCTAGACACAAACACAAATTTATAGGAGCCTATTAGGATCAGAGCACGTTTAGAGAATGAGTATATCCCGAAAGTTACAAGATGGCTTACGGACCTTTTGGTATCCGTGACAACAGGAGTGTGCATTGTTTGTACTTCTGTCAGCTTGCGGGAGCCCAGGAAGGTTATTCTGAGATGTTTGTACCTTTCAGGCTTATGGGGGCACGATTAAGTTCTTGTTTGTATTTATATACTTGTTAGTTAGATATTTCGAGAATGCAAGGTTACTCAGGTTAAATTCTTACCCTCCTTCTTGGATTACTTCAGTTTTATCAATTTTCAGTCAGTTATTATTTTTTCCTTACATATTTGGTACATATTATACCGACGCCATCCTTGGGCGCTCAGATACTTGCCTCGCAAAGTGATAGGCACGCCTGTGACATATTTAGCTATCAACCTAGAGTTAGTGCAGTTCATTCAACTCTTCTCCGAAGTTGATAGTTAGAAGAGAATGTTATTTGTTATAGAAGTATGGTAGGTCAGGGCCCTGTCTTGACTATTAATTCACTTAGGGCTTGCAAGCTACAAACTTCCAAAGCTGTTAGCTTTTGTTGTTGTCCGTGTGGGACCTATGTATGTTTTATTTCACGTGATGGTCGTGTGGGGACTTTCTTAGCTGTCAGTTAGCAGCCTTGTCGGCTATAGCGTAGTTTTAGCTACCTAATTTCATTCAGATTATAACTAGACGGCATGGTGGTCATGTCGTCCCGCATAGAAACCCTGTTATTGTGTTATTGCTGGTTAGTTGTCTTTTTTTACAGGTGGCCTTGTTGGCTAGAGGCTGTATTCATGTACTCGAGATATAGCTCATCATTTTCTTGAATTGGTTATAGGCATGCACCAGAAGTGCACCAGGCTAGTCAGGTTAGTTCAGCCCTAGTGGCACTAGATACTAGTCATACCTCCCAAGGTGGGGACGTAATAGTAAGGCTTGCATGCTATTATCTAAAAACATGTTTTAAACATGACTGAATATCATAACTGATAATGAATGACCCAAAGATGAAATTCGATAATCATAAGTAAACAAAACATTGGGTAAAACCTGCTGAAAATATAATGTCATGACTGATGACATGCATAATCGAGATCATGAGGAACAATGGGAGTGTCATGCCCCCACTCCTTGGGAGGCACGATCGCATCTAATGCCACATTGGAATGGATCGACTTGACAAGGCTAATGCACCTTGGCATGCCTCGCAACTCAATTTAATAAAATGACGAGCTATATCTCAACTATAATACAGCCTCTAGCCAGCAAGGCCACCTGTAAAGAAGCCATCTAACCAATAAACAAGGCAATGAAGGGATCAGAGGGCCGACAAGGCCACCATGCTGTCCAAGAATAACAGAATGAAAATAGGTAGCTATACTAGGCCCCACACGGACAACCACGTAAATAAGATATACATAGTCCCCACACGGCCAATGACAAACTAACTAACTAGTAACTATAGTCTTCAAGCCTCTATGAATACAATAGTGGTCGGACAAGGCCCCAACCTATCCAAGCAGATACTATACAAATAAAAGATGATAACCTTTACGACTGGCCGACTCGGGTCAGCTGCTAGGAGATCTGACAACCCGTCTATCTGAACATGCAGGCAAGTATGCAGCTCCCCATAATTGGCGTTAGTACAATATGTACCGAATATGTAACGCAATAATGAATAGCTAAATAAACACTCCATAAAGAACTAGAAGAAGAACAAGAAGGGTCGAAGTTAACTCCGTAAGCTTGCTTATTTATAACTCCGCATCTAGTAAAACACTACAAATATATGAGCTAAGACTGTACAGTTAAATAATTAAGGTTATAACTAGCAGGCAGAATACAAACAAGAACCTAACCTAGCCCCTATAAGCCTGGAAAGATACAATCAACACAGAATAACTCATTGTGTGGCCCCCATAAGCCCCGGGGGAGCACACTTTAATCATATACCTCTAACTCCGGGTCAATCTAAATCACAAGCAACTATAGCCAACCTACTGGTCCCCCAGGTTTGCAACTGAGCCCACTCGACTTCTGATCTGTAGTTGTGTTTGAGTCCGGTGGACTCCTGTAACTACATCGTGGGCACGACGAGGTAAGTGATGCCATTTACATAAAAATAATAATATTCCAAAATGCATGGAATGGACTGTAATATGGTCATTGGGCCTCAACATAGTCCCTTGGGAAGACATGTATCTCCTGAGCGATCATTGAAGTGCCGTAGGCGAAAACATTATCATATAGCCTCTCTGAGCGATCAATAGCCCATAGGCGACCACACAGCTAGTAACCCTGAGGTTGGTCAATGTATAGTTATCCTAGTGGGGTCAATACCAATCAATGTATTGCAACTTAATCTCAATCTAGCCACCGAAGGCATATCTGGATCTTAAGGCCTAACACGACTGCTACTCACCCCTAGAATGGTCTGCATAGTTGGCACAGGCACACCCCGTGCCTATATCTGATCAGAGGCTCCTGATAGTGATCATAATTCTAATGGTTCGGACCGAATAGGGCGAGACCTAGAGCAGGCCTAACGATACTCCTCAATGTCATTCTAGGACAGTGGTAACTCATAAGCGAACCATAATGTCGCGAACAATCAACTTTCTAGTTCCTTTACTTAGGACAATTGTAAGGTTGTCACTTAATCGGACCCGCTCCTATGTAGTCGCCCCCCAACCTTCTCCGCACGGTTTGCTATAATTCTTAGCCCGAAGGTAATACTATACTACTATGTTCTAGTCCCTGGACACTGACTTGGTCTGTTCAGATTTCACATAACTTTTCTAGGCGATCCTTAACCTCATAGGCAGGTTTACTTAGTCCTAGCCACACAACCCGTAATTCCGAATATCTATAGGAGCGGGCCGACATTGGCCCCGAATTTTACTACCGATGAGATTCTCCTTAGGGTATCCATGGGTCTATCTGACTTGTATGACTAGAGTTACCTCCTAGGTGACCCATATGTGTGGCACTAAGTCGATTGCAGCTAGCCAATCATTAGCAAAGTGGCTAACTATATAATAGGTTGTCACGCTTCTACCGGGAAACCTTGGTGCGCCTGACTTAAGGTAGGACTATCTTATTCAATTCCTGGCCCTGGAGGCACTAGGTATGCCAATGGCCTCCGTGCGAGCATCACAGCCTATCACCGTGCATCAAATCATGAGTTATATAGCCCATCTATGCCCTATGTTGAACTAATTCCATCAAATAGGCCCTACAACTAACCCCTAAGCTTTAAGGCCTTGGCTTACAACAACACAATAGGAATCCTATTGACAGGCAGTGAACAGAGAGGAGGGGTTTACGATATAATACCGAGTTTGCCACACCTAACATGCCCTTCCCAGCGTAGGGCTATAATCTATTCTCACTATGTTTTCTAACAACTAACTACAACATATATAAGTATCATCTACAAGCATAAGCTAATACAAAACATGAAATTGTTATCTGCATTCAAAAGCATGAGTTGTTTCACTATACGATGAGAATAACTCGCCGACTTAATAAGCCTTAACATACCTCGAATGTCACTCTCATTTATTCGATTAGTTCAACCTGTAGCCAGTGATTCCATTACATTGCGACCTTTATACTGAGAAAATAAGGCTATTTCAATAATAGGAATTGGTGAATAATTATATCCTTCAATAGGTTTAACTACAACTTCAACTTTGTTTCATTTGGACGAAAACTTACAATTTCTCAAAAATTTATGTTATACCCCAAGAACTCAAGGATCAGTACCCGGAGTCAAAACGGTGAAACTAAAAATTTCACACCAGATCACAGAATGACCTATGAAGTGGCTCATGAGGAGTGACCACGAGGCGTGAAGTGACTCGTGGCCAGGAAAAGAGGTGGCATGGTTTGGGGAGGCTACTGGGCATGACCACAAGTCGTGGACAGACCACACGACTCATGAGGTCACCGTGGCCTAGACTGGATACGTGGCAAGGATTTTGGTCAGTGGGGATCACGGTGGTGACCACTTAGCCTGTGATCAGCCAACATAATTCATGCGGGGTCCCTCGTGGAGTCCCCCGATGGAATTTTGCAAGAACATGATGATTCAAGGCCACGAAATGTGGGACATGGCGATGAGTTATCCAGTCCTCATGGGGACTGGCAGTTAGCAAAATTCGCGATTTAAGTAAGGGCTTTCCGTAGAATTCCTAAGTCCTGGGGTCCTATACTACGTTGTTTTAACATCTTAAAGGTGGTTTAAGAGGGAATAGACTAGCCAATGTCCTCATTAATGCATGCAAAGTTTTGGGAAGGTGATAGAAGGGTGATCTAAGTGATTTCAAGGTGTTCTTCATCAATTTCCTCTTGGGAAATATAAGGAAGTTAAGAACCAGTTATTCTTAGGTATGTAAGGCTATCAATGGGCATTTCTTCCACAACCATGCCCATCCTCTCTATGATTTTTACAAAAATCTTATTAAAAGATCATGGGTTTTGAAGATGATTTTTTATAAAAGTCTAATGATTTTATAATGGGTGTTGTGATTTTGGATTCTCATCATAATCTATGGGTTTTAATCAGATTTTATTATCTAAATTTATCTATAATTTCATCCATTTCGATTTCTATGAAATTAGTTTCCACTTATGCATGATCCATGATTTATCGATTTATGATCTACTTTCCTATTATTGATACTTGCAAGTGCAACATGAATTATGATTTAAATTATGCATTTAATCTAATACCCATCATGATTTTATGCATTTTCAAATTATATGTATGATTTACAAGTAAGTATGAACCTTATAAATCATGAATTGCGTTTTGGCTGACCACGGCCTATCTCATGGCTAGTTCACGTATGTACAAGCACATGTTTATGATTATCACAGATTTTACTACCCATGAATTCATGCAAGTTATACTATGAATCACTATATATGTTTTGGGATTAGTATCAAATGATAAGATTCAGGGTTGGGGCCTAGGTTCTTCCCTCGAATCCTTGCTAAACTACGTGCCACCGTATTGGGATCTCCTATGTGGTCAGTCCCCAGCCCAAATGGCCCTTTTTTTCATGGTGATATCACACTTTCATGGTCCTACCCTTTGCCAGGTACGGACACCTCCCGACTAGGGCTACAAGTCGAGCTTCATGTGTGCTCATGTGGGGTATGTCGGTTAAGAGTACCTCAAATTGTTTCTCATGATTTATGCATGTTATGATTATGTATTTTTGGATCAAGTCATATTGAGGAAGCTTTTCTCCTATGATCATGATTATGTTTGTATTAATAGAATGTTTGAAAACCTTGAGCCTTATAATATGTTATGATGATTTACTTATACGAGCATGATTTCCTACTTTTTATAATCATTTATGAGATTTATGTATTTTAAATGTCCGGTTTTACTTACCTTGCATACTCAGTAAATTTCACGTACTGACTTGCATACTTCTATGTTGTATTGTTTCATGATACAAAGACCTGCCCTCGTGCTCACCCTCCTCAAGAGTGCTTTAGAGATTTCTACTGGCCGTACTTGGTGAGTCCTCATGTTTCGAGGGCCATATGTTCGGACTCTGTTATTTCCTTTCGTTTCGCATTGTTCGTTGGGGTATTGTCCCATCAACCCGTCTTTCATGATAAGAGGCTTTTTAGACTACAAGTTGTATTAAGCCGTCATGTATGGATTGTGTATTGTCCTTTCTACGGGTTTGGCGACATGTTTATTCTTTCTTATGTTAAGTCTTCCACTTATGTTATTGAATTATATGTACCCTCATGCCATGGGTTGACTTGG
Source organism: Datura stramonium (assembly GCA_018107945.1). Lineage (NCBI taxonomy): Eukaryota > Viridiplantae > Streptophyta > Magnoliopsida > Solanales > Solanaceae > Datura > Datura stramonium. Next base: position 12,840 of record JACEIK010001354.1, read on the forward strand.
GGTCTCAAAGCACAGGGATCCTTATTCCGTGTCTACGATCCGGTGTACGTTCGGGTCGTGACAGTTTAGAAGGGAGAAATAGTTACCTATTGCCCATGGCCATTTAGGAATCAATTTGGAGGATTCCACAACCTTTAATTGAGACAGGGTTCTAGTTTTCTCGAGTGAATTTTCGAGAAATAACTTCGTAGAAATGCTTCCCGTAGGCTTAGAACTTGTTACCCGAAGTTAATTTGTATTTGGACGGAGTTTGATAGCTTAATTTGACAAAAATGTTCGATAATCTATGCCGCTCTCTATTTTGGTCGAAGGAAATGTTTTGGAATGTTTTAAGTTCATCAAGGGATATATATATAGTTAGGCAGCTGGGCCGGGTGTGTGCGCCCCCCCATTGCATCGATCCTTGGCGCGACGTACCGGCCCTTGTGGAAGAGGGAGGTCCACATGCGACGGCCCTAGCGGCCCGCTCCCAGATCTTTCCTCCCGCTTGCTTAATCATGCACTCACACTTTACTTAGATCCCTTTTCCATATGCGTTGTACTCCAAAACTCACGATATACGTAATGAACTCATCAATTAAACAATGGGACTTATGGGATGTAAAGGGAGACTCATTACATAACTGACATTACCACAATATAGCTTACGTGGTCTCGACTATTACACTCAAGTGGGAAGATCCTCATCTCAAAGCCTTGTCAAAGGGCGCTACCATGATATCAATAATAAGCTGAACACCCGCGGGGCAGGGAAAGCTCACCAGGAGGTCCCAAAGAATCTGATCATACCTACGTTGACACGTGAAGTTCCGAGGCATGTGGCTGGATCAACCCCAGCCTACTCGGTGCTAGACACAACTCCCAAAAATATGCATATACTCTCCATCATTTTTCAACAAAGCTGAACAATCGTCTTGCGATAAAGCTGAATCATAATAGTACATGCATAATTTGAAAATGTATCATGAGGAGCCTCGGCTCAAACCATACCACAAGCTGAAAAGTGGGAGTCTAAACTCCAAAATCATGTGGTGATCTAATAACATGAAATTAAAGTAAATCATGAAACATACTTGATCATATGGACTTGCCCAAACTTATACATGCTTTGAAATTGACGATAGTTAAAATCGGGATATAAACATGGGTAATTCGAAATCATACTTGATCATAGACATTTCATCATACATGAAAACATAGATCATAATCTCAACTCTTCATGAACTTTCATAATTGGGTATCATAATTGTAAGACTTTGAAATCATAAATTTGTAATGGAAATCACTATAAAACATATCCATGGATCTTTAAACAACATAAGAAACATGAATAGAATTTACCCATGATAGATACTTAAAGGATTTCTTACAATTTGGGTTAAACCTCATAGATTCATCAACCTTGAATTTCATGAATTTAGAAGAGGATTTGGGCATGGGAGTGAAGGAATACTCCCATTCATAACCCTATATACCTGGGTAATCTCGTCTTACAATTCTTCCTGAAAGCCCAAAGAATTAGAAGAAATTAGAGAGTTCTAAGCTTGATCTTCCGTAGGTCCTATAGTCTTGCATGCATGGGGAGGAAATAGGTTAGAATAGATTTAACCCCTCCGAAACTCCCTAAAGGAGCTTAAAACGACGTATTTTTAGGAATCCAGGTCTTAGGATCTACAAAAACATCTTTGCTAAAAATGCAGGAAAAATTACATGCCGTTAGTCATCACGGCCTCACCACAAGTCATTACAACATGAAGTAAAGACTCATGGTTGCCACTAGTGATCACCCGTAGTCACTGCTAACCTTCCTGATTCTCACCACGACTTAATCCCATGACTCGTGGTTTCCTACCACGGGTCGTAACATCACTCGTGACTTCACCTCCCCCACGACCCTGACCATGAGTCATACCCACATACCATGACTCATAGTGTGACCCGTGGTCCTGACACCCAGCTCCAGATCTTCTTCAATAATTCCTCTTACCACCCATACTTGTCTCATGACTCACCACGAGTCGTTCTGGTGCAAAAGTGTAGATTTTCCTATTTTCTTAGCTTTAACCCTCAGGTTTGATCTTAGGGATTTTCAGGGTATTATACTCACTCTCCATTCACCCATAACTTACTCCCAATGCCATTAAGCTTGAAATTGTGCTATAAAATTTCAAAGATTAGTCGAAATTCATACTCCAAACTCTAAACAAGCAAGAGTAAATCAAGAATCTGGCAAGTAAGTTGAAAAATTGTTCATTTTGTTGTCTTGCTAATTATAATCAAGCCATCACTGTGATTCCTCCATTCATGAACTAAAATGGAGGAACATCTCAAAAGAGGTTGTACATGATATTATTTGTCGGGTTTTGGAATGAATTAGACCTAATGAATTTAATTATGTATGAGTAGTGAGTAAATACAAAAATGTAAATTGTGGGGATTGACGGGGTAGGTGATGTTGTACCCAGAGGTAATGGGGTGGTGAAGTCTGAGTACCTACTCCAAAAATATGTTTTCCTGTATATTTGGTACCACACAAGGAGAGGATGTGCTTTACGAGTCATCTTATGACTCGTGGTATTGTACTATGACTGTAGGATGATTCATTGGGACTGTCCTAGTTCATAAAAATGGAAAAAGGACATAGTACACCATGGTATCGCACTATGAGTTGTAGTGCTGCGATCGTAGCAAGAAACAGAAGGGTCAAAATCATGTTCAATATTACTACTTTAGTACGACTTGTAGAATCCAACTACGAATCATGATAACAAGTTGTATAAAATTATTAAGAGTCACATATTTCTGAAGTCCATAATACAACCATTAGTACTATTCATATCAACCTTGGTACGAGTCAAAATTAATAAGTTGTGACAAGGATAGAATACACTATGAGTCATAGTATGGATTGTACCATCATGGTACGAATTTACAATATGAAACCATAGTATGATATCAACATAATTTTGCTTTCTTTCTCTAAAATCACATGTACTAAACTCCTTTTTTCCACAGGTACTATGACAATCAAGAAAAGAGCAACAAAGAATGCCTAAGAAAAAGGGGCAAAGAGCTGAGGATTGCGCCAAAGGGCATGGATAGATGATACCCGAGCCTGAAAGGGAGAAGAACACACCTAGTGGTTCACCGAGGAGTATCAAGTTTATAATGATGACACTAATGAGCCACGAACCACTACGGCACAGGCCAAGGCTCAGGCCGTTGCCGCATCTACCACTCCGGCAAATGCTTCTTCGGCTTCCGAAGAGGGAGCCACGGCCGCCTCAAGAGTCTTGTAGTGGCTTGAATACGAAGGAAGGGTCAAGATGCCAACTGATAAAGCTTAAAACAGTTGGGTCTGAGAGAGAGGTACAAGAAGATGATGACTATCAGACCCCGCTCGTGGAGAGTTGCACCATTTAGGAGGAGCTGTGGTTCCTAAATCAGTGCCTTTAATGAGGCTGAGGAGATGAAGTGGTTACTGAGTTTTATAGGTTCAGGTGGATGGCAAGGGACCCTGGTCAGCCTTAGCGCTGACATGGTCAGGGAGCTCTATGCCAACTACTTTGCCACCATAGGAGTAGCAGAACTCCAATTGGGCAGAACGTGAAGGACTAGCCTAAAACAGGAGAATATGAGGACTGGGATGAGCAGTTGATGCCTTATAGTGGGCCATTGTCGTATGTTATATGGGCCGGATTATAGGGCCCCAACTACTACAGGAAAGTTTGATTATAGGAGTTGAGGGGCCCTAAAAGGGTTAAGTAGCTGAGCCTTGAGGAGAGACAAAGGCAGGTGAGGTGGTTGGATGGAGTAGTTGCTGAGGAGAAAGAGGAGTTTAAGTGGATGACTAGTGGACAAATGTGTCACCAAAGATTTGCTTAAATTCACAACGGCTTGCTGACATTGGTTCATAGGTTAAGTACCAAAGGTGAATGATAATATCTTGAGCACCGATAGAGCAACTTTAGTGGCATGCATCATGCCTAGATATGCCATTAACATCCCGAGAGTGATATAGAGGGAGATTTGCGATCGAGCTCTAGCCTTGAGCACGACTTCATCTGCTCCCGAGTCTCATATATAGGCTTTGTGAGAGCCTCGGTGTGCACTGATAGCTGAGGTTGATGCTTGGATTGAGGCAACTGGACTGCTGACATTGGGCTGATCCGAGAGATGAGATGAACTGATGTCGGATTAGATTACTGCACATACTAACCACCACAACAAATGGGGCGAGCAGTAGATGCCCCCACCTATTGAACATAGCGAGATGTTGTCCTCTAAAGTCGGCCATACAAAAGCTGCCCCCAACACTTCCTTTGTACCTCACTTATCCATAGTTGGTTAGGTTCCATCCGGATGCATTCTAGTGGCACGTGAGTTCTTATAGAAGTCAGTCAAAGGGCCGAATCTGACCGCGAAAAGGTCAATGTGATGATGGAGAAAGTCAGAGACTTTGGTCAAGGCTGAGATTGGAGGAGGTTGTGAGAGGGTTACACAGCAGATTAGATAGCTTTTGAATTATAACTGAATGGTTGCTAGCTGAGAAGCCAGATGCAGGGAGTTTGAGAGAGGAGGTCGCCGCCATAGCTAGGTAGCCGAGTTGTCATCTAGACAGCTGACCACATTATCAGCACCTACTACCTTATTTTTAGGATGAGCCAGAGTAGGAGCTAGATCTAGGGAATTCTAGGCTCCTGCATGGGCTGGTTGAGAGGGAAGGAAAGCAGAGTAGCGGAGGTAGTTGATGAGGAGACCTCCAGAAGAGGGAAGAGAAAGGAGAGAAAGAAGAGAAAGGAGGCAAGTGGGCAGCAGTAGCCATCCCGCAGACTCATGATGAGAACATATCTGAGTTGCAGGAGAGAGTAGAGAGCCGGAGCTCAGCCACCGCGGCCCGCCGAGCTTTCGGGTGGCAAGAACCCTTCGAGTGAGCCACATTCAGTCCATAGATGGTTGAGTGGGCTGCTGGAGGCGGCCAAGACTGCTATGGGGCAGCCACAACCCCACCACTATATTATTGAGGTGACGACCATCGCTGGCACCATGATTATAGCAGAGAGGAGTGTGTCTTCACACTCGCCACAGATGACAGAGTGCCTAGAGCGTCATAGGTATGTCCCTCTCTTTGTTTCTATTTTCTTTCTTTGGGGACAGTTTCTGTTCTTAGAAAAGGGTGTATCAATCTTTTGATTTTTGGTCTGTCTAAGGGTTTTTCTAGTATTTCGTTTCTCACTGACATGCTATCTAGTAGAACCAAGCATGTTTAGGATGTTTTATTTTGTTGAACTAGGAGCAGCTAGAAGTACTTAACAAGCCAATAAATGCACATGTGTTTTATGTTTTGAAATTGTTGGAAAAATGACCTTTAAAAATTCTTGTTGTATAATTAGTTGTGTATGTGACTGCGAAGCATGACTATTGTGCATCTTTTTATGGCATTTGGGCGATTAGCATGATTGGCCGTAGCTTAGTTGTGCATTAACCAAATAGGCAGTGTGTGATGCAAACCTTTACCATGTGTGATTGAGTTCTTACCTAGTTCGAAACTGTGTAGTGATCTAGAACTAGCTTGCTGAAGTCCTTCAGCTTAGGTTATAGAATAGTTAGTTAGGAAAGAATCATAGGCCATTTTTTGAATTAGCTCACTTTTATCCTAAATTGTCCTACTAAATTAATGAGTATCCCTTGATCTAAATGTTTGTGCCTTAATTGCCATTTTTCTTGATTAGCCCATTCACCTTCCCATTTATTTATAATGAACCCGTTTTAGCCTTGGTCCATCTTTGGGCATTATGAACCTCAACTCAGTAAAATGCTTCAAGTGTAGGGTGGCTATTGTAGGGTTGTGTAAGCTATGTGAGGGAAATAAAAGGAGGAAAGTTAATTAATAAAAAGTGGGTGGTGTGAAAAAAAGAAAAAGAAAAAGAAAAGGAAAAGATCTTGAGAAAAAAGAGAAAATAAGAGAAAGAGAGAAAAAGAAAACCACACCTACTAGTTGAAACTCCGAATGAATGGAAAAAGGGAGAAAATGAAAGAAAAGGAAAAGGAATTGAAAAGTGGGAAGAAAGGTAGTGCCAAGAGGGGTTAGCCGCCTGTTACCATATCTACCATCCAACCCATAGTCTACATTACAAGCCAGTAAAAATCCTATAGTGATCCTAGTTTGATTGTCTGACTAGAGTAGAGAAAATAAGTGCCTATGGTGTCACCGGTGCCGTACTTGGAACTTCTTTTAGAGAGGATTACTTTATCTTTGAGTATGTGGAGACTCTGTTTGTTGTGAGGGTACATGGGTCATTGCATTCTACCAATATTCTATAACACCTCAAAAGTTTCTAAGACTAGATTCCAATATGGAATAGGAACCAACAGAGAAACTAAGAATTTTCCTCAGAATAATCTCAGTACGACTCATGGAGCATGGTGCGAGCCATGCATCAAGAATTGTAGAAAGAGGTTCAGTGGGAAGAAAGCAAGTGGAATATCCTAGCATGAGTCTCAGTATGACTCATGACATAGAGGTACGGTCCTACTAAACTGTAGTATGAGTTCGCAGAGATTAGCAGAAGTGGCAAGGAAACCATGGCTAGATCCTATGATCCGTACTAGGGTGGTGCGAGTCGTAGGGAAGGATTTTACGAGGAGGTCTATGAGTATTTTTAGGGAAGGATTAGTAGAAACAAATACCGCACGAGTCATACTATGATGGCAATATCACCATTTCATTGTAGTTGAGATGTTGTATGCCCGATTTTGGCTAAGTTTGGAACCCTTCTAGGCATGGATAAACTCGAAACCTGATGAATTTTATGAAAAACAAGGTATTAAGATTAATTTTAAGTATGATACGTGCATTGATGCAAGTTAAGGTCATAAGGGACCACTAGCATAAAGTTGGAGTTTGAGACCTTTCCTATCGATTGAGTTTTTCATGAAAGTTCATACAAGGGTCAATGTTAAATGATCATAACTCTTATTCTACGAAGTTTTTTTGGATCATCCAGCATACCAAATTGAAGCTCTTTTATTCTTCTTTCCAACGCATCCAACCTTGCATCAATCGGAGTTTGGAGTAAAATATTATGGCTAGCTAGTAAAGCACTGTTAGATTTGGCTGACAGGATCAACCCTGTCACTATGAGTGATGGTACGACTCATGGTATGTGGTGAAACACTCATACCAGTGACCCATACCAAGAGTTTTAGCAAGATTTTAAGCCTCTCAAGCCAAAATTACATACTACAACCTCGAGGGTATGTCACCACGAGTCATGCTACGATCTATAGCACTAGATGAGTAGATTTAAAATTTTTTCCCAGGAGCATTATTGTAATTTCCTATTATTCTAAATCCTTAATGATGTATCTTTGGGCTCCCTTTAGGTAATATCAAAGGGATTAACCTAGACTAAACTCTCACCCTCTCTTAAAGATCGCTAGGGTGGGATTTTCTCTCAAGAAAGGAACTAGGTTCTTCTTCAAACCTCTTCAAGTCTTATTGGGCTCTTCAAGACAAGTTAAGGGATCATCAACCCAGGTATCTAAGGTTATGAATGGGGGAAATTCTTCCATACTAATTCCCTTTCAAGTCTCAATTCATGATTCTACTTCTCGCTATAAATTGTGAAATTCTAGTGTTTAACCTAATTCAATGCAATCTTCCATGATATCTCGCAGAATTAGTTCTCTCATATTTAAAATGATGATTTATGTCTATTAGGGAAGAATTTACTCTCAATTTACTTGCTAATTCAAGATTTTAACTTTTGCGAAGATTATACCCTATTACACATGATTTATGAACAAGCTTATGAGACTATGATTTCAAGTATGACGAGTTACCAAGTAGGCATGAATATTTATGAATTGTTAAAATTATGAGTCCATGATTTTTAACTTATGAAGTCTATTTCAAGTATCCATAATTTTAAGATTTGAACAAGCCCACACAAAGTTAAACATGTTTTCATTATTTAGCTTAGTTTTATAAAATCAGCTTACCATATGGTTTGGAGTCAATACTCTCCATTCATATTATGGTATTATTGGAGAAGGGATCTTCCAAATATTCACATTTTATACTATGCATGTAATTATGATTTTCAACTTCATTGAAAATGATGAGCACCTTCCGTGCTCTCTTGGAGTAGTGTCTAGCACCGAGTAGGTCAGTGGGTTCATGTAAATTCCCGAGTCCTTTAACTATACGCCAACATAAGTATATATATATATATATATATATATATATAGGACCTTCCTTGAGAGTTTCCTACTTTCGCAAGAGGCCTCTGCCTGATATCACATCATGGTAGCATCCTTAGGCCTAGTAATATTTTGAACGGCTTCCGCACAATTGAGTGTGATAGGTTGGGAACCACGAAGCTCTATCATGATGGTATCGCCATGATGAATTCCCATTGTTTCTCATGATTTCAATTATTCATGTTTATAACTTATGAGCATTATACACAACAGGTTTGATCCAATGGACAATTTATGAGCTTTTTTACTTATGATTTCAACTATGACAAGTCATATGATTTCTATTTTTAGCTTTGGGTCATTCTATTCGGATATGATACCTGTTCTATAACTATATATATGCCTCAATATTTAAATTTCAGCATGTAGTCCTTGCTCTTATAGATCTACTAATTCTATATTTATATGCATGAATTTAGTTAACAAAGCTGCAACCATTTTTATTACCTTTCATACTCACTACATTCCAAGTACTGACAGATACTTGTGTCGCTTTCAAGATACAGTCCAGCTGTCACCTGGCCATTGCTAGTCCAAACCTTTCCCTACAGCTCACTCGATTCCATTGTTGGTGAGTCTTCATCTTTCGAGGAGTATTTAGTTTGGTATTTGATTGTGTTATCATAATTTCAGACATTAGCGAGCTAGTTTGGGTGTTGTCCCACGATCTGATTGCTTAGAGGCTTATAAGACATTATGTAGATTTTCAGCTTTGTCATTTATGGATGTTATGTTATTCGTATTTCCACTATTCATGTTTCAGTTATTAGATTCCGCTTGATATATGCTCTTAGTTGCTATGTTAATGCCATGGGTCTACTTGGAGCCATTCATGGTTCTAGATCCCGTGTCTCGGTTAGGGGTCCCAGCTCGGGCCGTGACAAACTTGGTATTTGTTAAAGGCTTAGGTGTGTCCGAAAGTATCCGAAGGCCGCGTTAAGTAGAGTCTTTTCCATGGGGCATGAAGTGCACCACACTTAGAAAGAGGCTACAAGAAGCTTTAGGAAACTTCCCCTTCTTTTCATGATTCAACTGTGCAATATTCTTGAAGAATTGCGTCTCCTTGAAGAAACAATGGAGATCAGCCAACCTCACCAACTCTAGCGGGCCCTATTCGGGCAAGTTACAGATGCGAAGCTTGGGGGATACCTTCAGAGTGTTGGTATGAGCCATGATCATTCAGCTTAACCAACAGGTAATTGCATCTGCAGACTCCACCAGAGAGACTGCAACTACTAGGTTCAATACACGCCACGAGAAAGATTTCTCGTCAAGTTTTTGGTTTGAAAGAGAATGGGGAGTTCAAGGGAAGAGGAAAGGGAAACAAGAGGGCCTGTACGGGGAACTTTTATTTTTCCCAGCAAGGTCAGGTAGTGGAAATCACCCTCAACTTTAGTAGAGATCTCTAGCTCTGACTTAGGGAAACAAGTCTAGGGTAAGAGAGATTGCATATCCCAGATACAAGAGATGTGGAAGAACTCTGTGGAAGTTCTTGGTGGGTTCGTGTGTTTGCTTTTGATTTTTCCATCCCAGTCATAATCAGAGACTGCCTATCAGCTACAGAGTGGCCAGAGAGGCCATGTACCGGCTAATTTGAGCAAACCCCATCCAAAAATGAGTGTCAGTGCAGTAGGAAACACCCGAGAGTGTGTTTAATTGGCAGATATGGTTGTTTTGGGTGTGGTAAGCCCTGAAATATGCTTAGAGATTTCCCATCGGTTAGACAAGGCAAGGATAGATCTAGTGCTCCAGTCACCAGAACAGCAGCTCCAACAACTTGCCCGCCTCAAACAGGTGGGTTACCCAGTGTGGTGGCCAACTTCAAATGTAGTTGGTATGTTATGAAATTTTCACATCAATCCTAGCATGTTTCTAGGCCTGTGAACTACAATATAAGGCATAATATCCTTTTTAGCATTTTAGTATGAGATTCATTCCGTGGTGGGTAGGAAATGGTAATAAGTGTGAAGCCTTCAGTGATAGTCTTAGAGGCTGGAAAGTCAAGAGATACGATTTTAGCCCCGCCTTAAAAAGGGTTCAACTTTAGGATGAAGACCTTAAGCCCAAGGGGAGGTTATAAGGTAAGACCAGGTCAATTCTTGAGTCTCCAAATGTGAAGGTCCAGGATCAGAAACTATGGGAGATTGATCCACGCTATGCAGGTGATGTTCGATCAGCATAATATATGCCCAAGTGATACTCAATGCATCGGTTTTGCCTTGTTTATCCAATAATGTTTGTACATTCTCATGTAAATTGTAGGAAAGTGTGAATTTATACTAACTAACATGATTAGCGTTGTTTTGCAGGAAAACATACTTTTTATGGAGCTAAGATGCATGTTGGAAGGAATCGGAGATGGACTCGGGAGCGAGCAAGGAATTGGCCAAGAGAAGCAAGAATAAAGAGGTCTGCTGATGGAGCCGCGATTATCGCTACTAGCGGATGCATTCTCGTCCGGAGATTTAATTTCAAGGGATTTCAGAAAGGGTCCGGCGATCGTGCCATGGCACGTTGGATTTAATTCCATGGATCTTGACATTCCAGTAAAGGTGCACGTTTTCACCGTGGCACGCTGGGCATGCTCCGCGCGCGGTGCCGTGCCGCTAGGGACAATTACCTCGACGGCTAAATTCCGTGCAGAGCTCTGCGGCTTGCACCGTGTCATGGAGGCAGTGCTCCGCGATGCACTCCGTGACACGTTGCTTGTTATTCCGCGAAAAATTCTCACCAGTATAAATAGAACACTTAGGTTCATTTTTAATTATTCGACTTGGTGGAGCAAGAACGTGGGTTACAATGCTGAGAGGACGAAAATTCTTAGGGTTTTCTCTATCCCTTTCTTCTTTCTTTCAATTGTTTGTATGATTTACACTCATTTAACGATGTTTAATCCACGAATGAGTGGCTAATTTCACTTCTTGCCGAGGCTAAGAACATTTGTATTGAAATGTAATTGTTGATCATCCTGCTTTTTCCATCTTTTCTTTCATGGTTGTTTTATTAATTCTTGTTCTTACCGCATTGATATCTGGCCAATGTTAATGTATATCTAAAAAGTCTGATTTCACTCAAGAGAGCACGGTTGGAAAGCTGTGGAATTAATAGGATATGATCTTTCTCGCTGGGAAAATTGAGAATTGATTTACCTTCGTGATAGAAATATACCGAAAGTCGTATTAGTCAAGTGTGGAATCGGTTTTGTATGGCTAAAACATGAATTTCTTCTATCACAGACATGGTAAGGGAAGGTTCATGATTCTTAAGTTGGGTTAAATACGTGAGTTTCTAACTATAGGCATAAGTTCCGACTAGCAACCGAGAAAAGATAAACCATGTTATATCGATCATTAATTTCTCTACATGTTTGCTTTAGCCTCAAGATGCTCTCACATTATAATGTTCAGACTCACTTGTATATTTATTTTAGCTGTAGTATAAAATTAGATAACAAAATATAAAAACTTTTCTTCACACTCATGAAACTGTATTTTTAGAGTAACATTAAATTGACACTTGAGGTGATTTTTTGCCTCAGAGTCCGGCCCCCGCTGTGGGATCGATACTTGGCTTACTTGAGCCACTTACTACTTGTTTGACCACGTGCACTTGCGTGTAGTCATCCAGACAGCCGAACAAGTTTTTGAGCCATCGGCTGACTGGCAATTGGCTTAAATTATAATTTTTCTTAAAGTGTTAGTTTGCTATTTCTTTATTTAAGTGTTGACAATCATCTTAGCTCGTATTTTGCGTATAATGCAGCCCGGTTGAACACTCGGCAAGAGACAAAGAGCGTGTGGATCCATCCAGAGCCGAGGTAATTCCCATCGCCAACGGAGAGAAGCTCTAGGAGAAAACTGCAAATGCTCAGAAAACAATCCTGGAGCAACCATTGCATCCACTTCACTCTGTGCGGCGTGTTAGTGCCCGAGGAATGGCAATAGCCGGTTCGCGTGGTGGCAATCCCACATGCCAGCAATGTTTTATCCAGCATTCAAACCTGAGCCAGGAGGGAGGTTCGAGCTTAAACAGAACATGGTGCACCACCGCACACAAGTGGGCAGTTCACAGTCTCCCTCACGAGATCCACAACAACATCTTTCAAATTTTTTGAGATAAGTGACACTTACATCCCTGGTCAAGTGTCAACAGGATTATGTCAGGGCTTACATTGTTCCCATTTTCACTTTTTTGGGAAGAAGCCAAAAGGTGGCTGGAAAGCCGAGCCACCGAATTTACAACCACATGGGGATGACTGCCCAGCAAAGAAGTTCTTGATCCTAGTTTCTTCCGTCCAGAAAGTAAGACTTAGAAGTCAAATTTAAGTTTTAAACAAAGAGAAGGAGAATCTGTATCAAGATTGGGAGATTCAAATGCTGCAGATTGTCCTCATCACCACCAATCCAATGATGTGCTGGTGCACACTTTATTGAGGGTTTGGAACCCCACACAAAAATCTTGTCGACTTCAGAAATTGGGGACAAGCATTGTGAAAAGACTTATGATGAGCTGTATACTTTGTTGAATCGTATTTCGCAGGAAATCCGAGGGAATGCGGACTCTTCAAGGAGGAGCAAGGAAAAACAGCTTGAGTCTTAGAAGTGGATGGTTTACAGCTTACCGCCGCATAGATAGTTGCCTTGGTAATCAACTCAACACCCACTTCGGCAACATGAGCATGAATCAGTCTCAAGCCCCAGTGAATGCAGTGCAGCAGATTTGTGTGAAGTGCGGTAGTAATGAACACTAGCTGAGTGTCAGGAGCAAATCCCGACTCTGTGAACTTTGCTGGAAATGCACAAAGGAATAATCACCAAGAGTATGGTAACAAACTACAATTCCAACTCGGAGGAGTCACCCGAATTTCTCTTGGGGTAGCAACAACCATCAGGGACAGAGTTCGAGTCAGGGGGTGCAAAGGAATCAAGGAGGGCAGCAGAACTATCAAGCATAATACAGAAACAACAATGCCCCTCCTCCACCACCACATCACCCAAAGATTGAGGAGATGTTCAAGACGATGATAGCCAACTGCTCAATTGCAGGCCGATCTATGTTAAATTGGCAGCCGAGGTAAAATAATCAGTTAGGCTACCAAGGCACTGGAGTATCAGTTTGGGCAGTTTGCTAGCCCAAAACACCAGGCCTAGAGGAAGACTTCCCAAATCATTGGCCGCACTCAACCCTGTGTGAATGCAAGGACTACAAGAAGTGGTTTAGAAGCTTAAGGAGGTGGAACCAGAAGACCACCTCATCAACCGGGAGTGCAGTAGAAACGAGAGGAGCAAAGTGATGAGGGAAGAGCAAGATGCTGAACCAGAAAGACCTCCACCCCGTTCCCTCAACGATTAAAGAAACACAAGGAGGAGGCATGTTTCAAAAGTTCATGGGGGTGCTTAAACAGTACACATTAACTTACCTCTTGTTGATGTTTTGCAGTGAGTGCCGAAGTATGCAAAGTACAGTGCTGACATCGTGGCGAACAAAAGCAGGTTGACTGAGTATGCCACGGTGGCTCTTACGGAGGAGTGCACTTCCCGGATACAAAGCCGATTGCCTACAAAGATCAAAGACCCTGGAGCTTACAACTAACCAACAATCCGGCAGTAGTATCCGAGCTCGTGGATTAGTGATTTGGGAGCGAGCATTAACTTGATGTCGACCTCGGTATTCAAGAAGTTGGGGCTAGGGAGTCCTAGACCAACAACAGTGATCTTGGCAAAATTCGCGGATCGTTCCTTGGCAAGACCAGACGGTATTGTGGAGGACGGTTGGAGTGCTGGCTCCCCGATCTTCCCAAGAGATTTCATTGTTCTGGACTTCGAGCCAGACGTCAAGTCCCATTCATTTTGGGACGTCCTTTCTTGGCTACCGGGAAAGCGCCGATAGACGTAGCTGCAGTGCATCTCACGATGCAGCACACGACAGGGAGGTGTCTTGATGTGTACAAGGCCACCAAGCTCCCAACAGGGACGCAGGAACTCTCGCTATCAACGTGTTTGAGCAAGCCAGCTGCTCAGGCGTTGAGTCTCGAGAGTTGGTGGGACGAATTTCCCCACAGGTAGAGCTTGACAGGGGTGAGGACGGGTTCGTGAGAAAACGTCCGTCACCCTAGGGTGGAAATGAGCCTAATGACGTCGAGCGCGATGGTAAACAGGCTACGCACGGGAGGCAACCCGTGAATTTAGTTTTATGATTGTACAGATAAAAAGAAAAAAAAAAATAAAATAAAAATATGGTATAAATATTAAAATAAAATATTGCAAAGTTGTGTATTTTTCAAACCTTGTGATTCTGAACAATTTCTTGTTGTAAGATAATTCTGTGTTGATCTGAGGGAAAAATGCAAAGGATCATAAAGAGAAAAATGAGGTAAGAAATAAAAAATTGAAAAGTGGCAAAATATGAGCCTTACGGCCTGCCCGCGGCCGCTGGGAGGAGGGCCTCCACGCTACTCTCCTCCGTGAAACGTTGAAGGCAAATTCGAATTTTTATAAATTCCAGAATGCTGCGCGATGGCTCCGTGTCATGGAGTGATGCCCGCGTTACCCCCGTGACACGTTGAAGTGTTATTCGCGATGGGTCTGGCCACCGGGTCACCGGTAACCCATGGAAACCCACTTTTAACCCCGATTTCACCCCATTTTCTCTCATTTTTCATCCTCCGCAACAACCCTCCCAAAATTCCTCTCAATGTGTCACTTGACCTAGGTACATACTTCATCAAGATTTCTTTCGTTCATCGAATTTAAGGTACGCTCATCAACTCTATCTCAATTTTGGTCGAATCTTTCGATTTTTAGCATGAGATGTGAGTAAACCATACCCTATGTAGAAATTGAGCTTAAATTCATTTAAGTTATTGTTGATTGATGTTTGTAATATCGTTGTGATTGTATGAATCGATAAATACATTAGCTTAATCAATTTTTTGAAAAAATTATAGCTAGGCTTGAAGTTGAACATGAAAAGGAGAAAAACTAGTTAAAGTGTGAATTCTTTGTTGGTTTGAGTATGTTGGGTGAGATGAGTTGGTCGTGTTCTATGTAATATGCTAAAAGACTGATGGATTTTTGGGGAGTGAAATTATAGTATGCAAGAAATGTAGATTGTATATAGTTTGTGTAGATAAATAGTTTTTCATTTTTTCTTTTCTTTTCATTGTTATGTGCCTTATGGAAATTGTGATCGATGGTGATGTGTGATTAGCTGTAAGAAGTCTGAGTAGTACAGTTGAGTTTATACCTCCGCCGACTAGGAATGTACAAAGCATGTCGGTTGTTGTTTTGTTTGTTTTTGTTTTGTTTGGTAAAGCAGGAAATAAATTTGTTCTTGCCGTGATGCCACTGTGGCCGAAGGCTAAGTGTGGGGTGGCTGAGCCTAACACAACTTTAGTCGACGCTAATTTTTAATTTAACTGATCTATTGGGACTGTCCGTTTTATTTGGACAGGAACAATGGCAAGCAGGCAAGACAAAGGGAAGGCGCATCTACATCGGGCGCCTAAGAAAAGGATCGACTGAACAAGAAGTTCCGAAGCACAGTCAGCTGGTTCCGCGAATAACGTCGCCAATATGGAACCCGATGGGTGACAGAGGAAGGGAATAAATGGTACACAAAGCACAAAGAGAGAATAAGTACTTCCCGAGGAGCATATTGCAAGGGAGCCATTGGCACAGAGGTTCCCCCACATTGTACACCGGATTGACACCGTCGGCTACGTCATTCCTTTGAAGAGCCCAAGGAGGGCACCACTTGGATTCTGGGAGTTCTATCAAATTGGAACCCGACGCTCCGGGCAGCTGCCACTATCAAAACATAGCTGTATTTCACCCTTGAGCCTCATCACCTGAATGCCATATTGGGGCGCAGTAACACCGATGCCCATGTACCGATTACTGAATGTCACTCCACCATATGCGGATATCAAACGCACATTGTGTGGAGCCTGTTGACAGCACGCTGGAGCAGGCATATGGGGAGAGGGGCTACCATCGTACATTGCCCTTACCACAGATGAATGTGGAAGCCAGATCTCGCTGAAGATAGTGCTGCTCTCGTTGATTCCTGGGTGCACATGATAGATGTCATCCGGGATTGCGTATGCCCGGTGTATGCCCTGATGAAAGGGCTAGAGATAAATGTCGGGGCGGTGATCATATCCGCCATGAAGAGAGCCCGCTGCATCAAGGGCACAGTACGGTTTGGCGGCCCGACCACGTTCCCGAGGGGCCCCGGATGTGGAAGAAGAGGCCCCCGACTATATCCCGCATGGAGAGGCATGCCCTGGATGTCACAAAGACTAAGGCAATTCCGATAACCACCACGGGCCAGTTCTTACACTAGCCGAGCAACATGCTCGGGATGATCAAACATGGCCCGCATGTTCGGCATGTAGATGCTCCAAATGGGCGCATAGGCGGGAGGTCAACAACAGAGGATGAGCCGTGGCACTGACTCCAGATTACCCTTTTCGGCGAAAATGCCAGGGCTCTGTGTCGTGTGGCTTCCCAGCTGTAGAGCCCGGATGATGATGTCCCCACTGATGAGGAGACACGTCATGAGGATTCTGATGTTGAGTCGGAGGGGGACGACTGGGGAGATTCGCACATGGGAGACGCACGCAACGGCACCCGATGAAGAAGTGGAATACTTTGATTGATCAGGGAGTTTCACCCACCCAATTTTTTGTGTTTTGTTGACTGTATGAACACTGGGGACAGTGTCTGGTTTAAGTGTGGGGTGGGAGAAGTTAGGTGGCGCCGGTTTTCGTCTTGATTTGTATGTATATGCATGTTCTCTTGTTGTGTTTGAAAATATTGTGACCCTGTGTTGTTTGTGTGTATGTTTCGTATTGTAAATATCTTTTTGAAGTTGTTGTGTGCTGTTAAATGCTGTTAGCTAGTGTGTAAATAGTCTTTGTCTCGAAATCATCGATATTTTTAAAAAATTTCATTAATTATTTTTATCATTGGGTTTCTCGGAGTTTGTTTTCTTGGTTCTTTAATGAGAAGAGTCCTATTGAACCAAAGTCGTAAATAGTACCGTTCCTTTATGTTGATGGATGACGACCGTCTTAAGGGAAATGCAGTCGGTAGGAGTAGCTTCTTATTGTTCAATTTTTGGTTTGTTTGGTTGTATCCCCCACAAGTTGCTACTCTATGGCTACGAAATTCTTGGCGATGTTGTACATGATGTTTAGAATGCAAAGGTGATTCATATGAAAGCATGAAATTTTGTACCTATGTGAGATACTTAGGCCACAAAATTCGATTCGGTGTGATTGAGTTTGAATTTTGAATTCTTGTAATTAGCCGATTAAAGAGTCTGTGAATGAAGTCTTGAGTTGAGCATGTGCAATGAGTGTATAGTGAGGTTTCATTTATTCCATGCTATTGTGAAGTGTCTAGAACTTGCCTGGTGTGTATACGAAACGAAATGAAGGAAGTGTAGTGCAGGAAAGGATGTAGGCGTTTCTTTGTTTAGCCTAAAGTTTTTTTTTTCTTTTTCATACTCACCTTGAATGTTAAATCCTAGTTAGCCCATTGAGCCTTTAGTTTTCTCTTTGTCAAAAAGGTAACTGCTTAACCCTTTTTTCATTGTCCGTAAATCTAATCCGCTGAAGCTCTTAAGCGCTCAAGAAAAAAAAAATAATTTTCCCACAGTGTAGAGGAGTGAAATGGTAAAGAAAATAAAGAGAGGGAAGAAGCAAAGCAATGAAAGCAAAGAAAAAAAGAGTCAAAGGTGCACTCGCTGCATTTAAAGAATATGAAGTGCATAACTAATCCTTGTGGTTAGCCTGGTGTGTGGTGTGCTTAAAGAAGTTGGAAAAAATTTAAGAAAGACTTCAAGATGTGGAGGAGGAAGGAAGAAATTATGCTTAGATTGTGATGGGATGTATGGAAAAGCGCTTAAGGATGCTAGTTACTATTATTGGTTAGCCCAAGATATTATCTTAGCCATATATTACAACCTGTTAAGTCCTATGTGATCTTACATCACCGCTGGGCCCTTATATTATTGGAGTAAAACACTAGAGGCAAGCTTATGTTTCATGACACAAATGCATGGGAATTCTTTGGGAGAGAGTGAAATTGTGTGTATATACCTGCATGAAATGTCTGAGAGTCTATGTGGATTAAAAAGGGGAAACTCTCTGTGTTGTGAGGGCACATGTTTGACGAAAGAATAAATCTTCGTGTCGGATATCTTGGTCAGCTAATTTGCATGGTTGCCTATATCGAGAGTCGATTCTTGATGTCTAGGAGGTCTTAATATGTTTAATGTCATTGTAATGATGATACCATGCATGTTTTCTTGATGATTTGTTATGTAAATAATCGGTAGCAACTGTAGTCGGATTGTCGAGCCAAAGTAGCCAGATGAGGTGTCAACTTGCATGAGGTGTAAGAGTATTGTTCGGGGACTCCAACAAGATTTTAAGTGTGGGGTAGAGGATCTGGGGCATATTTATATGCCCAAGTGATACTCAAATGCATCGGTTTCGCCTTTGTTTATCCTATAATGTTTGTACATTCTCATGTAAATTGTAGGAAAGTGTGAATTTATACTAACCAACATGATTAGCGTTGTTTTGCAGGAAAACGTACTTTTATGGAGCCATGATGCATGTTGGAAGGAATCGAAATGGACTTGGGAGCGAGCAAGGAATTCGCCAAGAGAAGCAAGAAATAAAGAGGGGCTCCGGGGCGATGGAGCCGTGACACGCCTGCCATCGCGGACGCATTCTGTTCGGGAGATTTAATTTCAAGGGATTTCCTAGAAAGGGTCCGCGATCGTGCCGTGGCACGTTGGATTTAATTCCATGGATCTTGACATTCCAAAGGAAGGTGCTGGTTGGCAACGTGGCACGCTGGGCATGCTCCGCGTTGCAGGCCGTGCCACGTTGGGGACAACTACCCTCGGACGGCTAAATTCCAGAGAGAGGAGCTTCCTCCGCATTTGCACCGTGTCACAGCGGCAGTGCTCCGCGATGCACTCCGCGACACATTGCTTGTTATTCCGGGAAAAATTCTCACCGCATAAATAGAACACTTAGGTTCATTTAATTATTCTGACTCTGGTGGAGCAAGAACGGGTTACAAAGTGCGCTGAGAGGACGAAAATTCTTAGGCTTTTCTATCCCTTTCTCCTTTCTTTCAATTGTTTGTATGATTTACACTATTTAACGGTGTTTAATCCACGAATGAGTGGCTAATTTCACTTGCTGAGGTTAAGAACATTTGTATTGAAATGTAATTGTTGATCATCTGTTTTTTCCATCTTTTCCTTCATGGTTGTTCTATTAATTTTGTTCTTAATGTATTGATATCTGGCCAATGTTAATGTATATCTAAAAAGTCCGATTTCACTAGAGAGAGCACGAAACTGGAAAGTTGTGAATTAATAGGATATGATCTTTACTTAGTTTGGGAAAATTGAGAATTGATTTACCTTCAGGATAGAAATATACCCGAAAGTCGATTAGTCATGTGGAATCACAGGTGGCTAGAACATGAATTTCTTCTTATCAATGTACATGTAGGCGGAAGGTTCATGATTCTTAGGTTGCTAAATACGAGAGTTTTAATCTGAAGGCATAAGTTCCGACTAGCAACCGGAGAAAAGATAAACCATGTTATATCGATCATTAATTTCTCTACATGTTCGTTCTAGCCTCGCATGTCTCACATTATAATGTTCAGACTCACTTGTATATTTATTTTAGCTGTAGTATAAAATTAGATAACAAAATATAAAAACTTTTCTTCACACTTTTGTCTGCATTTTTAGAGTAACAAGGAATTGACACTTGAGGTAATTTTGCCCCGTAGTCCGGCCCCTGGTGGATCGATACTTGGCTTACTTGAGCCACTTTCTACTTGTTCGATCACGTGCACTTGCGTCTAGTCATCCAGACAGCCTAACAGTGTCTTCTCATACTTCAGTCAATATGGTACTCTACTCATCCCATATGTGAACATGTTATGCCAATGTATAAGTTCCAAGTACTCCTTACGTGTATTCGTATTCAAATTATAGAATGAGAAGTAACCACTCCAGATGGTGATTCCATTCTTCTTCTATTATTCCATAAATCTCACCACATAGTGACCCTCAAGTATATGCAAACTCATGTATCTCAAAGATGTCACCCTCTACTAAATCAGTCCTTAAGATTTGCCTTATCGGCTCATAAGATCGTGATATATCATGTATATGCTCAGCTTAGATTTTTTGAATGATTCGGGCCCACGATTTCCTTACTTAAGCCCTATATGTTCCCCCATGATGGAAATGATGGTTATAGTGTGTACGTTTAGGATAATCCCCTATTCATGTTATAGGTGCTGTGTATGCAGGAGTTCCTAAAGCGCAGTTATTATCCAAGCCTAGGAAGATAGGGGGTTCTCGAATAGTGTTAGCTACAAGGAGCCATGGGACAATCGTAGGTGATAGGTTTGAATGAGGTGGTGATGTACAGGTAAACCATAGTGTGGTGTGACTATTGATCTTGATTAGAGCCTGAACTTGTGTGACTTTCCTTATTAAGGGAAAGAGAGAGTATTGTTCTTAGTGGATTACTTTAGATTGCAAGAGGTGAAGCCGAGCTAGGTCTGAAAGTGAAGGAAAATGTGTTATCGGACTCGGACTTTATTATGGATAGGAGCTTAGAGAGAAGCATAGGCCGAGGAGGTGGATCATGAGTGGCCTGGAGGCATGCTGCGAGTATCAATATTCCTAGTTGGAAGTGGAGAGATTAAGGTAGATTAACATGTGGTTTTTGTACTGCCTACATATGACCCTATTTGGGTGGTTGTGGACAAGTGACCAAATTTAGCTTATTTCTTACCAGTCAAAACTACTCCGATCCAGTTGAGAATTATGCTAGACTTATACATTTGGGAGATAGTTGTTGACTGCGCCCAAGCGCACACGCAAGCGTATGTGGTCTTATAAGTAATATAGTGGCCCCTTTTAAGAGCCGATGTAATTCTCACAGGGACTGGACCAATTCATTAATTATCGTTCAAGTGTGATATTAACTTTCACAAGTGTTGATTTATATAAGTTTTCGATAAATTTATTTAAATCAGGGTGGTAAACGAAAATACTCTGAAATCATTCATGGAGCAATTCAGAGCTAAGGCCGGGTAATCATGCGACACTACTTTTTGTTATGGTTTAAGTATGGAATGTCACTTGTTGTCTCACATAATTGAAAATGGCGTTCATGGTCTTTTCGAGCCTCTAAACACGATAAACTAGCCTCACAACTACATCGCTGTGCGGGGATGCGACATCCTAGTTCATAGGCAATTCAATTACGTGATGTGGTTTATGGGGTTTATGCCCTGATTATGGACTTTCGTACCTCTAATCATTTAACTCAACTTAGCTTCACAACTACTTCTTCGAGTGGTGGAGTGACAAAATTTTAATTTGATTTATTATCATCCCGTGGTTTTATCAACCAAGCAAGGCAAATTAGGTATAATTTCTTATCCTAACCGTGAATTATATCGTAAGATACAAACTTGCTCCCTACATTCTTTGTTCTTTCCTAGGTTTACTTTCTCAAGCTTTTATCTAGGTGTAACATGTGTGTTTTCATGGTGATCAATCATAAAAACAACCATAATTCTGAACGTAAGACAAAACAACAATTAATAACTTAAAACCAAAACAAATTCACATAGTCACAATCATATCTTATGGCCTCAACCCTAGAGGAAGGGTTCTAGCCACTCAAGTTCGTATAATTACAAGAAAACATTAATAAACTAACATATTTACAAGAAATGGTAGAAGAGAAGATGAAATTGATGAACCCTTAGGTGAGTTCTCCCACTTCCTTCACTCCTTGGTAGTTTTTCAGAAATATTACATGACAAAATGTTTTTAGGAGCTAAGGGACTCATTTATAGTAAAATGAGAGGTGTAAGCAAAATTATGCCCGACATGAAATAACCCGCGTGTCACGGAGGTGAACGCGCAATTTACCTCCGTGACACGGAGGCATCGCATAGGCACACTAGAAATCCAAAATAGTCCGCAGCCCTCTGCCTATAAACTAATGTCACACGTTGTGCAACAAGGCTTAGGGTCGTGGCACGCCACCGGTCGCGCAGCCTGCCTGCCGTGTTTACTCCAACATGCAGGTGGGCTGTTTCATGTGTTCCCTTGCTGACATTCCTCCGCGTTTACTTTCGATCTCCATGTCTCCACTTCACCAACTCATGGATTAGTTCCTCACCCATTATAAACCTACAAAACAAGAATATCCATGTTATTAGTATATATATTCACATTTACATAGAAGCACAAGGAGGATGCATATAATTAAGTCGATAAACAAGACAAACTAAGTTATAAAGCATCACTTGGGCATGCTATTTTGCCCAAGATCACCCGCCCACACTTAAAGCCTTGCCTGTCCTCGAACAACCCTTTTACATCTCATGTGTAAATGAAGACTCACACATAGCTAATTTAGCAAGAGAATTCAAGCTACGGCTATAATGATTATTTAAGATAGCAAGTTAAAAATAGAGCATGCACGATTTAATCATTGAAATGAAATACAACTTTGTTAAGACTTCCTAACCTCAAGAATCGACTCTCAATCATTGCAAACTCATGCAAATCAACCAATCAAGAAACCTGACATGAATGTTATCTCTCATTAAACATGTGCCCTCACAACAAGAGAGTTACCCATTTTTACTTGCAAGTTTTTAAAACACAACATGTATGGGTATATGAATAGAATTACACTCACTCTCTCAAAGAATTCACATGCATCATGTAGTGAACCATAAGCTTTCCCTTAGTGTTTTACTCCACTAATTTAAGGATGTTTGAACATAAGATAAAGTAGGACTTGTCGTACAGTAATGCAAGCTAAGCGACGGGTAGGTACTATTCTGGCCAGTAATAGTGGGTATCTTCCCAAGCCGCCTTTTAATACATCACACTTCCCTTAGGACATCTCTTCTACTTCCTCCTCATTCTTTCACTCTTGAATTTTCTCTCTTGTTCCCATTTCTTCTAATACTCCTAGCTGCTATTAAAGGAGTAATTTAAAAAACTTTTCATTCATTTATTTCTCCTACTCCCTACCAATACCTCGAGCATTTTCAACAAGTGCACCTTTGACCTTTCTCAACTCTTACAACCGCTACTTTTCCTTCTTTTCCATGCTTCTCACTCCTTCACTCTTTGGAATTTTTCACTTAAGCGCTTAGGAGTTTTGGATCAACTTCAAGGCTAATGAAAGAAAAGGATTAAGCTTATGTTATAGCTTAATGTTATAGGCTTATGCCCAATGGGGTCAGGATTCAACATTCAAGTAGGTAAAGTGGGAGGGATCACAAGGTTCATTCAAAAAATGCCTAAATCATCTCCTACAATCCACATCCTTCATTTCGTTTCATATACACACCAAGCAAGTTCTAGACACTCCAAAGTAGCATGGAATATTCAAAACTTCCATTCATGAAACATATGCCTAATCCAAGACACATTCAATGCACTCCTTGGCTAATCACAAAATTCAGAATTAAGCTTCCATCACATTGAGTCAAATTCAAGAGCCTAAGTGTCTCAAACAAAGTTATACACTTCTTACATGCTTCAACACTAACCACTTGTATCTTAAGCAATCATGTATAGCACATAACAAGAACATCAAGCCATAAATTAGCTACAGGTTCAAAACCCAAAACCTATTGACTAATTTTCCTCAAGACGGTTGTCATCCATCCATCGTCGAAAATAGTCTATAACGATGACTAAAACATTATATACAGATAAAGAATTTTTTTTATTATTCGGTTCAAAGACCCCCTCGTCGGAAAAGAACCGGAAAAGAAAACCAACGGTGATGCAGTCATGCTTAATTCAAAAATTTTGTTCCAATATTTCTCCTAAGCACTAATTCACCAAAAAATCATTAAGCACAAAAATTTTAAAATTTTCCTCACCCCACACTTCTGAATCATGCCATGTCATGGAAAGGGACTGGAATTAAAATTCAAAAGGGTGAGAAATACTCCTTGAGGCCTCTAATGCAGCTAATAGCATGCTTTTCTTCAATGGCACAAGGGGTGTTTGACCACTTTTTCTCTTCCATGCTTGTTAGCTTCCTCCTCCATGGGTAATTAAACTTCCCCTCCATCTGTGCCTAGCTTTCCACCAAAAATAACACAAGTTGAAAATAACCAAAATCAACATAAACAATTAATCACAAATTGTACCTGCGGTACCCTTGGGTTGCCTCCTGCCAAGGCTCATTTTATGTCGCGGCACGACGTGGACTATCCTTATATGGACATCCTCATACCTGGTTCCCTTCAAGAACCATCTTCTTCTTTGATTTTTAAAGGAACAGCCTCCACTTCCGTTCCTCCCTTCCTCCAACTTCTTATCAAATTGAAGCCCTTTATCAGACTCGGGCTGAACACTTATCATTACCTTTGGCTGTGGATCCATGGAACCTACCACCCCACACTTATCCTCTAACAAAATACTAACCTTATAAAGGTTTCTATAATGTGTGGGTGGGTTAATCTCTTGGTATACTCGAAAGAGTTCTTCTCATCCTCGACCTCATTTTTAGGTCCCTTGCTTCTAAGTCAATTACCGCTTTCTCCCTCCGGTGGCCAAGAATGGCCGACCTAAGATTATGTACCCGTCTCAACATGAAAATCTAAGATAATAAAATCAGCAAGTATAATAAACTTGGCCACTTTAATGAGAAGGTCTTCTATGATCTCCATCCGGTGCCACTGCACCCTATCCGCCAGCTGCAGCATCAATCTTGTCGGTCGCGTTTCCCAACCCCCAGGTGTTAAATAAAGATAGGGGAATTAGATTTAACCGTTGTCCCTAGATCACATAAAGCCTATAGCACTTCAAACCCTTTACCAATTTGTATGGGGGAGGGTAAACTCCCTAGGTCTTTGAGCTTCTTCGGAATTTTGCTCAATACCCCGTGACTACACTCCTCCGTCAGTGCTACTGTCTGGACATCCACCAGTCTGACTTTATTGGCCATTCATCCTTCAAGTATTTAGCATATTTGGGCATTCATCGCAAAACATCAAGAAGAGGCAATTTATGTGCAAATTTCTTTGAAAATCTCAAAGAACTTTTGAAGCATTCCTCCTTTGCTCTTTCTGAATTTTGAGGAAAATGGTGCTGATGGTCTTTGTGATGGCTATAATGAAGCATTGTGCATTTTATTGCACAGCACCTGATTCTCTCCCTTGTCCGTGGATGGTCCTTGTCTAACCAACTCCGCCGCACCTCATTTTTCTTTTGGCACCGCATTAGCTAATTGCTTGCCGCTCCTCGACCGATGGCGTTGACCTCGACGGGGTTAGGATCTCGTGTCACTTGGTAGTCCTCCCTGCGGTCTCATGTTTTGAGCAGCTGCTATCTGACCCATATGCTTTTTCTAGATTGTGGGTGGCCAATTGTTGATTTTTCAAGTCTCGATGCCATCCTCGCTGATTTTCTCGCTAATTGAGTCTCTGGGTTCTATGATTTCTCAACGTTTCCTCAATGTTGCTGCTAAACTGGCCATTATTCTGCCTATTCTGCTTATACTGCTGCTGTTGAGGTTGATAACTTTATGCTTGATTTCCACCCCAAGAAAAATTTGGGTGGCTCGCCAATTTTTATTGTGAAGCTGTTTCAAATTTTGAGTGTTCCTCCGTACATTCCCAACAAAATTGACTCGGTTCTCGATTGGCTCTACAAGATTCTGCATTGTGTCCATTATTCCCACACTAACTCGGAGCTTGTTGAACTGCATTAACCTGGCCCCCTGTTGTTGGTTCATACTCGCTATTGAACCCAGTCATCATTTGATGCTAGAATAAAGCTAACTGTGCTGCCAAGGCATTCATCCATCTACTTCTATCAGCCATGCTCTTTTTCCTGCCCCTCTGATGATTCACTGTGCCATTTTGGATTTCCTTGAGCAATTCTATTCAACAGCGTGTACAGCTCATCATACACCTTTCTCTTCTAAGGCTTCGCCCTGCAATCTGGCGCAGTCTGTAAAATTTTCGTGTGTGGGTCTAGACTTTCTACAGAAGGTATGGGCCAGTACTCATTGGATTGCTGGTGATGGGATAGTCTCTCAGTAATGACTTGAATCTCCCAAGACAAATATAGTTCTCATCAGGCCTCTACTTGAAATCTCGCATTTCACTCTCAATTTTGCAGTCTTGCTCGAAGGAAAAATTTGATCAAGAAACTTCCTTGCCAAATCATCTCAAGAAGTTATGGAGTTCGGTGGTTCAGCTTTCAACCAACTTTTTGCCTCTCCAACAATGAAAATGGGGAGAGGGTAAGTCGGACATAGTCTGTGGACACTCCAAAGGGGGACGAAAGTGTCACTAATCTCTAAAAAGTTCTGTAGGTTCAAGCAGGGTCCTCATGTGCCATCCTAGTGAATTGACCACTGGGAATGTAACAACTGCACCATGTTCTGTTTCAATTCAAAGTTCTCCAGGTTCCGGTTTACGATACTAGAGTTCACGTCGCTTATGGATTGCCACTTCGCTAACTAGTCTAGCTGCCATTGCTTTCGGTGACAATTGTGCTTGTCCTGCGGGTGGTTGTTGTTGTACCTTTTCTTGAAGTCTTTCAAGCTTTTGCTCAAGAGCTACTCTCCATCGCAAATGCATTTGACATTCCGGTTCAAGCAATCTGCCCCAATGCTTCCTTATTCCTAGCTACTCTCAAGAAGACAACCCCACAATTCCGCAATAAGTCGACTAAGAAAACGTTTCTCAACACTTAAGGAAAACCAAAATCACACCTAAACAGACAAATTTACTTTCAAACTTCATCGAGTCCCCGGTAACAGCACAAATCCTGTTGACTGCGCCAAGCGCACACGCAAGCGTACCGGGTCTTACAAGTAATACAAAGGCCCTTTTTAAGAGCCGGATGTTGAACCTACAGGGACTGGACCAATTCAGCTAATTATCAAGTTAAAGTGTGATATTAACTTTCACAAGTGTTGATTATAGAAGTTTTCGATAAATTCAATTTAAATCTAGGGGTGGTCACAGAAGATTGAATCATTCAAGGAGCAAATTCAGGAGCTAAGGCCGGGTAATCATGCGACACTACTCTTTGCAATGGTTTAAGTATGGAATTATCACTTGTTCTCTCACATAATTGAAAATGCATGTTCATGGTCTTTCAGTCCTCTAAACACGACAAACTAGCCTCACAACTACATCAAGGTTGAGCGGATGTGACATCCTAGTTCGTAGGTATCCAATTACGTGGATGTGGTTTACGGGGTTTATGCCCTTTGATTAGGGACTTTCGTACCTCTAATCATTTAACTCAACTTATTTCACAACTACTTCGAGTGGTGGAGTGACAATTCTAATTTGATTTCTTATTATCATTCCGTTTTATCAACCAAGCAAGGCAAATTAGGTATAATTTCTTATCCTAACCGCGAATTATATCGTAAAATACAAACTTGCTCCCTACATTCTTTTGTTCTTGCCTAGGTTTACTTTCTCAAGCTTTTATCTAGGTGTAACGTGTGTGTTTTCATGGTGATCAATGCTAAAAACAACCATAATTCTGAACGTAAGACAAAACAACAATTAATAACTTAAAACCAAAACAAATTCACATAGTCACAATCATATCTTGTGGCCTCAACCCTAGAGGAAGGGTTCTAGCCACTCAAGTTCGTATAATTACAAGAAATATAATTAACGAACATCTTACAAGAATTGGTAGAAGAGAAGATGAAATTTAAGAACCCTAGGTGAGTTCTCCCATTTCTCTCTTCACTCCTTGGTAGTTTTTAAGAAATATTACGTGACAAAATATTTTTAGGAGCTAAGGGACCTATTTATAGTAAATGAGAGGTGTATAAAATTATGCCTGACATGCAATAGCTCCGTGTCACGGAGGTGAACGCGTTGAACACCACTCTCGTGACACGGAGGCATCGCATAGGCACACTGAAAATCCAAAGCAGTCCGCAAGGCTCCCTGCCGCGTCGGTAGCGTGTCACGCTGCTTGTGCAGCGAGCTAGGACGTGTCACGCCACCGGCCGCGTAGTCACTGTCAGGCACGTCAAATGCGCAGGTGGGATGTTTCACGTGTCCCCCTGCCAATGTTCACGTTTTACTTCCGATTCCATGCCTCCACTTCACCAACTCATGGATTAGTTCCTCAAATTCATTTTAAACCTACAAAAACAAGAACTAATCATGTTGGTTAGTTTATATATTCACATTTACATAGAAGTACATGAGGATGCATATAATTAAGTCGATAAACAAGACAAAACTAAGTTATAAAGCATCACTTGGGCATGCTATTTTTCCCAAGATCATTAGTCCTACTGCATGGAGTGCATTATCCATCATTTTAGATAGAGGCATTCAGTTTTGAAGATCGATTTAGAAGGGTCTTGGTACTCAAGTGAGGCTTCGCATTGTTGTCCACCCACTAATAAAGGGTCGGGCTGAGTTGGACATTCAGATCATGGAGGATATGTTGAGAGCTCGTGTGATTGATTTTAAGGTAGTTGGGATGGTCACTTGCCTCTCATCATATTTTATTACAATAACAGTTATCATTCCGGCGTTCAGATGGTTGCGGTTGAGGCTCTTTATGAGCGGACGTGTAGATCACCTATTGGATGGTTTGAGGTTGGTAAAGCTACATTGATAGGGCTAGATTCAGTTCATGAGGTCATAGAGAAAGTTCAGTTTATTAGAGAAAGGTCGAAAATAGCTTAGAGTCGTCAAAAATCTTATGTGAATGTGAAGAGGAGAGAGCTTGAATTTAAGGTTGTTGATTGGGTATTTTTGAAGGTGCCTCCCATGAAGTGAGTGATGAGGTTCAAAAAGAAAGGAAATCTTAGTCCCCGATATGTTGGTCCTTGTAGGATTATGAGGTGAGTCAGCAAAGTGGCATATTAGTTGGAACTACCAGTGGAGTTAGCTTCGGTACATCTAGTTTTCCATGTATCTCTATTAAAGAAGTGCATTAGTGACCCAACCTTAGTTATTCCGGTGGAGAGCATAGGTGTGAAAGATAGCCTTACCTATGACGAAGCTTTGGTTAAGATCATTGATCGTCAGGTTCGGAAATTGAAAAATAAGGAAGTAGCTTTAGTGAAGGTTTGTGGAGGAATCAACTTGTTGAGGGAGCTACGTGGGAAGCCGAAGTAGATATAATGGCTAGATAGCGCATCTTTTCCCATCCAATATAGTCCTAGCCTAAGGTGCCAGTTTTTCCCTTAGCATTTTATTCAGTTTCATGTCAAGTTCATGTCATAGCATGCATGTATGTTTCATGAATTCAGTTCAATTAGGTATTTCATTCCAGAGTCGGTCACTCCATCAATTTTCATCTTTAATTGTTCAGTTTTGGGATTACAGTTCCTTCCATAGCCTTTCAGTATGCTTATTCTACCTTCGAGGATGAATGATCCCAAGGGGGAGATAATATAACACCCTAAAAGTTCCTAAGACTAGAACCTAGATATGGAATCGGAACTAGCAGAGAAACTAAGATTTTTCCTCAGGATGACTCTCACTACGACTCGTGGGAGCATGGCACAAGTCGTACCAAAAGCCTTAGCAAGAGGTTCAAAGGGGAAGAATCCAAGTAGGACATTCTAGCACAAGTCTCAGTATGACTCGTGACATGGAGGTACGATTCCTACAAAGACTCATAGTATGAGTTCAAAAGGATTAGCAGAAAGTGGCAAGGAAACCACGACTAGATCCTACAACCTGTACCACCCTAGGGAAGGATCATAGGTAGGAGGTTCAGTGTATTTTCAGGGAAGGATCAGTAGCTACAAGAATCAGTACGAGTTGTAATATGATGGTATGAATCATCATTTCAGTCGTGAATTGAGATGTTATATGCCTCAGACTTTCGGGCTAAGTTTCAAACCTTTCTAGATATACGAATAGACCCGAACCCAATGAATTATATGGAAACAAGGTATTAGGATCAATTCCAAAGTGTGATAAGTGCATTGGATGCAAGTTAATGTTATAAGGGACCTCTAGCATAAAATTTGGTTGAGAGCTTTCCTACCAATTGAGTTTTTCATGAAAGTTCTTACAAGGGTCAATTTAAAACGATCATAACTATTATTTTACAAAGTTTTTTTTGATTATCCAGCATATCAAATTGAGTTCTTTTGAGTCTTCTTTCCAACACATCCGACCTTGTATCAATCAGAGTTTGGAGTAAAAAGTTATGACCAATTTAGTAAAGCGCTGTCAGGTTTGGCGGATAGGATCAGCCCTGTCACCACATGTCATGGTATGACTCATGGTATATAGGTATGACTCTTACCAGGGACCCATACCAAGAGTTTTAGAAAGCTGTTTAAGCCTCCCAGAAGCCATGAATTCCATACCACGACCCATGGTATGTCACAATGAGTCATGGTATGACCCGTAGCATTGGATGAGCAGATTTTTAAGAACTTTTTCCCAAGGGAATTTTTGTAACCTTTAATAATTCTAAATCTTTAATGATGTTGTTTTTGGCTTCCTTTAGGTTATACTAAAAGTATTAACCTAGCCTAAATCCTCACCCTCTCCAAAAGATTGATAGTAGGATTTTCTCTCAAGAGAGGAGCTAGGGTTCTTCTTCAAACCTCTTCAAATCTTCTTGGGCTTTTCAAGAAAAGTCAAGGGATTATCAACCTAGGTATGTAAGGTTATTAATATGAAAATTCTTCTACCCTCATTCCCTTTCAAGTCCAAATTCATGATTTCTACTTCTCAAGTTCTAAATTGTGAAATTCTAGAGTTAGCCCAATTCAATGCAATCTTCCATGATATCTCTATGTTTTCAATTCTCTCATGTTTCAAATGATGATTTATGGCTATTAGGGAAGATTTTACTCTCAATTTAATTACTAATTCATGATTTTAACTTCATGAAGATTATGCCCTAATACGCATGGTTTATAAATTTCAAGTTTATGAGCCTATGATTTCAAGTATGACAAGTTATCAAGTAGGCATGAATATCTATGAATTGTTAAACTTATGAGTCCATAATTTTTAACTTATGAAGTCTATCTCAAGTATGCATAATTTTAAGATTTGGACAAGCTCACACAGGTTAAACATGTTTTCATTATTTAGCTCAGTTTTATAAAATCAGCTTATCATATGGTTTGGAGTCAATACCCCCACATTCATATTATGGTATGTTTGGAGTTGGGTATCTCAAATGTTCAGATTTCAGACTATGCATGTAATTATGATTTCAGCTTCGTTGAAAAATGATGGGAGCACTTTGCATGTTTTTGGGACTAGTATCTAGTACCGAGTAGGCCAAGGGTTCATGTAAGTTTCGAGTCTCAGAACTACACGCCAAAGTAGGTATATATATTGGGACCTCTCTTGAGAGTTTTCCCCAATATCATGGTAGCGTTCTTAGCCCTAGCAATATTTTTGACGGCTCTGCCCAATTGAGTGTGATAGTTGGGGCACTACGTAAGCTCTATCATGATGATATCGGTTATGATGAATCTCCAATTATTTCTCATGATTTTAGTTATTCATGTTCATAACTTATGATATTATGTTGTACAATAGGTTTGATCCAATGGACAGTTTATGAGCTTTTACTTATGATTTCAGCTATGACAAATCATATGATTTCTATTTTAGCTTTGGGTCATTCTATTCAGATATGATACTCAATTTATAAGTATATATATGTCTCAGATTCAAATTTCTGCATGCAGTCCTTATTCTCATGATCTACTAATTTATATTTATATGCATGATTTTAGTTAACAGTTACTCAACATGTTTTACTTACCTTGCATACTCAGTACATTTCAAGTACTGATTGCATACTCTATGTTGTATTATTTCATGATACAAGTCCGAGCGATTAGACTCAGTTCTGTCGTTAGTCCAGCTTTCCCTGCAGTTCAGCTCAATTCCCATTGTTGGTGAGTCCTCATCTTCCGAGAACATTTAGTTTGGCATTTTGATTATGTTATCATAATTTCAGACTTTAGCGAGCTAGTTTGGGATGCTGTCCCATCATCTCATTAGACAGTTTAGAGGCTTATCAAACATTATGTAGATCTTCAGCCTTGTCGAGTGTTGACTTTGTTTATGAATGTTATGTTATTTGGACTTTCGCTTATTCAAATTTCAATTACCAGATTCCGCTTTGATATATGCTCTTTAATTGCTATGTTCATGCCATGGGTTGACTTGGAGCCATTTGTGGTTCTAGGTCCCGTGTCTTAGTTCGAGGTCCTAGCTCGGGTCGTGACATATTCTGTGTAAACAACATTAATGATAGCTTAGTTTTCTGTTAATGATTCAACTCCATCTCTAGATCCCTTTGTTTCATGACTTGTAGTTGCATGTAAGGATAGATACCTTGATTTTGAATGAAAAAGGAGTCAGTACTTGATAAGTGCTCATGTGTGCAAATTTTGATATTGTTGGATGTAGGTCTTTTGTTTTACTTTCTAGTTGAGCATCGTGTTATTGTTGTGTTTGTTTTACCTGAGGACATGCAAAAAATTTCAAGGGAGGGTGTTGTTGTGCTGTGGTTTTACAACACTTTTAACACTAAAAACTTAGAAAAGATGCTTGTTCTTAAGTATGTTTATATAGATATGAGGTGCTTTTACTTTATTTTCAGCGAAATCAGGTTTTGGAGTTGGATTCTAGAAGCATAGGAAAAAGTATAGAAAATGGGAAAAGTGAAGACCTTAGTATGAGTCGCACCTGGCAGTCGTGAGAAAATACAGAGGAGTTGCATAATTACAGGGGCTAGTTACGTCTCTTGGTACGAGCCGTATCACGCAGTTGTGGAAAAGTTAAGAAGTTGTGCACTTGCATGAGTCTTGGTAGGACTGGAAGACATGGGTCGTGATGACAACATCCGAGTTGTACCAAGAAGCCGTGGAAAAATTCAGAGAACAAGTCAAGTTGGCAGATCCCAAGGTACAAGTAGATACCACGAATTGTAACATCAAGTACAAATCATACCAAGGACTCATGCAAAACTTCAGAGGATGCCAGACTACACAAGTCCAGACCACGACAAGTAAGATACGACTCATCACATCATTGTACAAGTCTGTTATACCCCGGAAACCTAAGGATCAGACCCGAGAGTCAAATGGGGAAAATCTGAAAAAATATGTTGCAGCAGTGCAGGACGAGTCGTTAGAAGACTCGTGAGGAGACCCCACGAGTCGTCAGGTGGCTCGTGGGAAGGCTGGAATGGCGGAGGAATTGAGGTCCCCACTAGCATGGGAATGACTCGTGGTCAGCTACCACAAGTCATCAGGTCAACCATGGGATGAGGTTGAGGATTAAAATAGGAGGTCTGATCAGTGTACCTAACGGATGGGACCCCACGAGTCGTGGTCAGTACCAACAACTCGTGAGGTGGGTCATGAGCAAGCCTATGGAAATTTCATTGAGGATGAGGCACTGTACTTGACGGGCGACACGACGAGTTGTAGCCCGTCCTGACGAGTCGTCAGGTCACCCTTAGGGTTACCTGACAGTTATTTCCTGCGTAGTAAGGGCCTTCTCATAATTTCCTAAACTCCTAAGGCTTAAACTATGTCGTTTTAAGGTCGGAATAGGGTCTTTTAAAGGGAATTAGTCTATGTTAAGCCTCATTTATGCATGCAAGAGTTAGAGAGGGGATTAGAAGGTGATTCAAGTGTTCTTCCTAAAAATTCTCCAAATTCCATCTTGGGCATCCAAGGGAAATTGAGGACCGAGTGTTCCCGGGTATGTAGGGTTTAGAATGGGTGAATCCTTTCACACCCATGCCCCAAATTCCTTTTTAAATTATGAATTCTCCTATTCAAGTCTATGGGGTTTTACTCAAATGCATGAATA